>JAHBMJ010005539.1:0-18968 GCA_018398765.1 Chromera velia | reverse complement strand
CCCCCCCCCTCTCTCTCTCTTTCTCTCTTCCCCCTCTATGAATCAGCCACCTCTGCGTGCTGCATGCTCCGTGCGAGTGCCTCCTGCCTCGCATTTGCGATCTGCCGCATCAGTCTGCAGTCAGGAGGGCAGACATGCAGCGAGGTAGACGTACAGGCATTCAGTCAGAATGACAGACCGTCAGTCAATCGATGAATTTGACAGTAAGCCTAGAGCAGAATGCACGCCGGCCGGAATGTGAGGGCATCAGACAGACAGTATCTCTTGAGACGAACCGACGAGGGGCAAGACTGGCTGACGAACCTTCCATATACAAATCCAAGAATGAAGATCGCCGACACAGGAGCAAGGAGCGTCCCAAAAAGGTGGGAGGGTGCAAGAGAGAATAGGAGCCCGGTGCCGATCACAGCATTGAGAGAAGCCCGGATGCCCGCTGAAGCCTCAAAGAGGACGCGGGAGGTCAAAGTGATATCCCCTGCATGCATCCATCCGGTCATTCATTCATTCATGCATTCATGCATTCATTCATTCTGTGAGAAAGAGCTAAGGGACGATCGGGGAGAGAAGCAGAAGGAGAAGAGAAACGCGGGATGGAAGGAAGAGAAGACAGCCAGTCGGGTTTATGAGCAACCAAAAAGCTGGACCCCGCTCGATGCGAGTGCCCAAGGTTACAAAAAAGGATTTGTGAAAGAAATATTCGTGTGGAAAAGTCCAAAACAGATCGACCTAAAGAATCATTTACTCTCACGATGAAGAGCAAAGCAGCCAGCTCTCTGGGTGAGAGCGTGCGTGCGTGAAACGCTGACACCCACCCGCACACACACGCAGGAAGGCAGAGGGGGGCAGAGGACAAGACAGAAAGACGAACGAAAGAGACGCTGACCGGAAAGCCGATTCACTATTTCGCCCGTCAATGTTCTGCAGAAAGAACCTCCCTCGTACAAAGGGAGAGAGAAAATGTACGCCGTACATGTACACTGAGGGAAAGAGTCGACACTTCCTTTCTTCCTTCTTCGTCTCTGCGTTCGTCGCACTCAAAGGAACCTCACACGTCGTGGCCTGAGGAAGGAAACGACTCATGGGACGTTGCACGGATTGAAGTCCAGAAGAAAAGATTCCGATTTTCTGACGCACGCGGGCATGGAGATTCGCAAGGAGGAAAGAAAGTCTGGGGACAGGAAGTTGGGGGGGTGGAGACTGGAGTGTTCGGGTGGGGAAAAGGTCGCCGTGATGCGAAAAAAGATGCTCGGGAGAGGGTGTCGGCACAAGTTAGATAGACAAGAGCCGCAGTTCTTTCCCGAACAAAATTGCGTCATTTCTAAGCACAAGGAGCCGGCTTGTGTGCAAAAGCATGTATCATGACACTGCAGATGGACTTGATCGCTTTCTGACTTGTCGAAGAATCCAGCGTCCTCTCTCATGAGCTTCTCGAACAACTCTTTCCGAAGCCGGAAGGCGACCCTTTCTATCTGCATCATTGTACCCATGCAGCCGAATCTTTTCGGTATTCAGTGTTTGCCTTCTCGTGCGTGTGTGGAGCACCTTCGCTGAATGCTCACAGGTGGACCAACACAGATGAGATCAAAGCTGCCAAGAAGGACCTTCTTTTCTGCAGAAATCTTTGTTGCCTGTGGTTGCACTCCAACATGAATGAATGCCCAGTTCTCTCCTCCGTTCTCGGAGCGGTCTTCCTCTCGTCTCTCGTGTGCCCTGCTGCCTTTCCATCCAGCATTGATTGTGTTCTGCTTTCTCAGAATACACATGCAGCAAAGCCCACAAAAGCACAGAACACAGCAGAACTGCAGATAGGAGTTACTGAGAGACTCAAGAGACGTCCATCAAATGGGAAGGATATTGTTGTCAGCGGTGGGAGGGAAAGCGGAGGCTCACATCTGCCTGCCACTTTCCCCTCTCCTTCAACTCCCCCCCGGCACCGACAGAACTCACTGACCGAAGTCTCGAGCAGATAGAGACGGCAGAAGGAAGCGGCAGCCCCCAGAATCACGATGCCCCCTGAGAGCATTGTCTGCTCTGCCACGAATTGAAGCCCTGCCTCCTGGCTGCCAAAGAGATCCACAACTCTTCCGGCAAGGAAGGGGAACGAGAGGGTCACCGTGGAGGACAGTCCCAGCGCTGCCAGTGCTGCCTGGAGACGTCGTTTTTCAGGGGACAGAATGCTCCATAACTCGGAAAAGGAGGCATACTGCTCAGGCACACCAGTACCGGCAGGTGCATCGATATACCTCCCGATGAGACGATCTAGCACTGACTGCCTTGATGGGGCTTTTGTCTGGTCACCTGTTGTCTTCTCTTCACCCTGCTGTCCTTTCGGAGTGCTGCTGAATGCCCTAAATGAGTGTGCCTGCAGGTTGGTCGAGGAGACGGGGAGACGCCGGTAAAGTGAGGGATACGACTGAGGCAGCTGTCTCTGCCATCTTTCGAGCATCTGCAGGAAGCTTCGGCTTCTCCGCACAGGCATGGATCTCATTAGAACAAAGGAGCGCTGCGAGGAGTGCATACGTCCTTCTGTCGACCCCACAGCCTGCAGTGCGCCGTCGGCGAATCTCGGGGAACACTTGCAGACACCGTCAAACCATCATGCTTCTCAAAATTCCGCGCATACGATTCAGAAATTTCAAACACAAGTAGATCATGACTTGCGAAGCGATAGTAAACCTGTACAAGATCTGTTGCATTTGAAGAAACGACATTGAAGGACCGTATGGAATGAGCATTGTTTGACTGAGGCCGGGGTATGTAAAGGTCAGACGGTGCGGAGGGTGACTCTCTCGCACCGTCGCAGCGGCATATGCAGCATGCATGCATGGCCGCCGCGCCGCGCGCATGCATGCATGCATGCATGCATGGGGCGCGTGGGAATTGACTGACCTTTGCATGGCAGCGCAACACTTCACACAATTGAATTTCCTCCTGACCGCGTTTCACCCGCGACTCCGCAGGGCCGCGAGCCTCTTGTAGATGTCTGAGGAAAATATAACATTCCTGTGAATTGCTCGAAAGCGACCTTGTCAGATAGAAGCGCTGTGACCATTGCACCGTGACTTTCAGGCCCAATTTTTCAATCCCCAAAAGAAGGCCTGACTGTCAGTGTTGTTCGAAGTATCTCTGTGTGTTGTTCATCCTCATTCCTTTCAAAACCGGTGCTTCCAGCCTGTCACACCGAGTCAGAATGCCAAGCACAAAGCCCAAAAGAGACAATAAAGCGATTGCCGACACATGGCAGCTCAATTCAGAAGCGGAAAGCCTTTTGAGCAGGAGCGTTGAGCTTCCCGAGGGGGAGGACAACGAAGCCATTATGGCCTCCCTCTCTATGAAGCTGGTCGATGAAATCCTCAGGAAGATGGATCTTCTGCAGGATGACACTGAGTCTCAGACTGAGCACGGACGGTCAGTGGGGCGCAGCGTCATATTTGTACGGATACAGAAATGCATTACAACATCCCGTTTAACTGCAGAAGAGTTCTTCATACAACGTCCGACCTATGTCTCGTGCATGCAACCGCATTTCTCGCCCATGCGTGGCATGTGTGTATAAACGTTGCTGCAGGACCACAAAAAAAGCTCCACCAGTGGACTACCATCTCCCCTTCCACCGACTCGCCCTCGCCCTCCTCAGCGGTCAGCTGGATGGGTTTCTGTCTGCACACCAACGCATGCGTCTGGCTGAGATGAGGACCCGTCTCGACCAGGAAAGATTCTATCACGCAAGACAAACACCCCTGGTAGGAAGTTGGCTGAAGGGGGGGCGGCCTGCGTCAACTCGATACGGCAGGACCTCCGTACCCTGCTCCGATGAAGGTCCGGAATGCCTTGACCTGGCTGACGACCTGATGAACGCACGGCCAGTCCCTCCACCACCCCCAGAGGCGGAAAGAGGAAGACAAACAGAAAGGGGCGGAAAGCCCGAGGCCGTGTATGGACGTGCCGAGCTAAATGGAGACAGAGCCTTCCCGCAGGGGTACAGAAAAAGCTGGAATTTCTCGGAGACGCTCCATGCACCGCACTACATCCTACCAGGAGAGGTCCATCCCACCAGTCTGTCCTTGACTCTCGAGTCCACCCATTTCCCGTGGAGAAAACCTGGAGGCGCTCTGAGCCCTGAGCGCCTTGCATCCGTGCACTGCACTTCTCAGCCTGTCATTCCCCCCTCTGTGACAGGCTCCCCCGGCCCCGAGGAGCCACCCACAGTGACAGAAAGGACCTTGAAAACCTCCAGCTCCCCCCCAAGGAGAAGTGGTGGAGTTTTGACAGAGAAAGAGAAGAAAAGAGATCGAGAAGCATTCATGAGGGAAGATCCGAAGAAGCTCACCTCCTTCGGGACCCTCACACAGGTCTACCACTCCCAAGTGCCTGCCTACTTCACCCAAAAGGGTCCCCACCCAACCCTCTCAAGGGACCCCTCGGTGCCCAAACTCCCCGACACCGCACGATCCCAGGGTCTTCCTCTCTCTCAAAGAAAGGGGTGCACAGCCTGCTGAGCTGAAAGAACAAAATTAAAAGGGGGCGAGAGACCTAGACGGTGCAATGCATAGTAGACCAATGCATTCAGGCAAAGAACTATTGCCTGCATTTCGTGGTTCAGATTGGAGACCCAGTCACAAAATCATGCCGGCACATCGACGTATGCACTCAAAGAGGCAGTGTTTGTTGATGTTGCTATAATCTTCTGAGATTGTTCTCTGCAATTTTTGGACTTAACACGGAAGAAAGGAATTCAAAGAATCCGGCTTCAGATCGCATCGCATTTCTGGGTGACTTCTCTGCATGTTAATAAGAGCTCGATCCGGTTTGTTATTTTAATATGCTGTGTGCATGACGGTTAGTAATACAAGCATGTTAGGCATCATTTGCCTAGGGAATTTTACTACTCAAAATTGTTTGTTGGTTTTTTAAGTGTTGATCCTAATTCATGTTAAATGTATACAAAAGAAAATTACAGATTTATATAATTATTAAAATTTAAAAAAATGATTATGTACGTCAACCTTATATATATAGGACACCTTAGGATAAGCTAGTGAGAGAGTGACTCGTGACCACGGTTCCCTCTGCCCAGCTCTTTATGTTTCGGCCTCGACTAGGGCCTCGATTTCCAAATGATATATGCCAGCAGATTAAACTATAGCTAGGCATACATAAGCATGCATGCTTAAAGCTCTTAATATGCACTACAACATAAAAAAAAAGAACATGTAAAAATTGAGCTTCTATCTCAGTATGTTTCAAAAGTCAGGACCTTGTAACTAAAATTTTTAAAAAATTATACTAAGTACAACTGTATAAGTCTAAAAAAATTGAGTAATCGGGAAAACGACTGGAAATTCAACTCAAAATTTTAAATTATATGGAGGTTAATTAAAATTAAATTTTAAAGTTGGACTAATACTCTTAAAGCCATGGCATAAGTAAAATTCTAAATGAGCTTGTGACTTTGATGGTGATAGACGCGGGTGGACTATACAAGTCTGTATATGGCCGCGCGTATGCAGAGCGCTTTTGCGGTATGGCGTACAAATTATTCTGGAAGTAATTAATCAGGCAATTAATTACATGCATGCATAGACTACAGTCGAATGCAGATGCGTATAGAATTTCATACAAAGGAACAAAGCGATGGGTGAATATGGAGTCAGATGCAACGAACTGAGGCTATCACTCCTCCAGGTGAGGTGTATCAACATAGACTGTCTGAAGGCTGACTGTCTGCATGAGAGAAGCCCACATAAGGGCCAATAACTTGTAACTACACATACGTCTCTTCATTTTTAATTTTTGCTGCATATCTATTGTGTGCTGCCGTCCGGCATCCCACCAATGGCTGGCCCACACGTAGATGCCAGATAGGAAGACCGCTTTACCGGACTTACTAGGGCTTTCTGCGGCCGCACAGGACATCAATCAGCTCCATCGCATGCAATTCAATCTGTCAATCTCGTTTAATAAATCAAAGTGTCAACATGATCTTCTGTCTGTCTTCGTGCTTGCTTCTAGATCTGATAGTCTTTGGACTCTGCCTAGGACTCTGTGTATATGGCCTATGCAGCTTCATATTCTTATGTCATGCTAGCCAGCTTTCTAGCTGCACCATTGTTAACGTCTTCATTAGACATAACCACCAGTGGTGTCATGCAAGCAGACGCAAAACATTTTACAGACTAGTTTACCGAGCTACTTAAATGCTAGTTTTTTCCCTAGTTTTTTTCATTTTTCAATAAAAATAAAGTGGACACTGGCATGTAGCTTAAACGTATTTAAGCAGTTCAATAAGTGAGTAGTGACCAGATTTGATTTGATTTGATTTGATTTAAATCAAATCTTAGGCTTGAGAGACTTTAGTATGATAGGGCTTATCAAATCTACTTCAAATCTAGCTTCAAATCTGACCTTTTAACCTTAAATCTCTAGGATAACTCAAGTTTTAAGTTAACATGACTCTCTAGGATAACTCTAAGATAAAAACTTATGTAAGCTCTTAGCTTTGACAATAGCTCATTAATTTTGAGAGTCTTAATTTAGCTTTTAGATTTTTAGATACTTTTAGCTAGGCTTTTAGTCTGGTTTTTAGTGATTTTCTTACCTCTAGGGCTTTCTAGGATTTGCTAGTGGTGTCAACTGTGCCATGTCGTCTTCAGTGCTGTCGAGAGTGACCTCTAGACTTCAACCTCAAATCTACTTCAAATCTGGTCAGATTTGAGCTTGAAGCTCAAATTAAATCAAATCCTATCAAATCAAATCTGGTTACTATAAGTGAGACTAAAAGTGAGAACTTTTCCACTAATAACTATTTTAATTAACTTGAATCAAGACTTGAAGAATCTTTTAAGGCTAAATTTGAGCTAGCCTTTAAGAGTGTTTGTTTCCTAGTTTGTTTCCTAGTTTGTTTGATGTATCTTACCAGCGCCTTAATATCTAGATAAGTTTTGATCGAGCTAGGCTCTGTAGTCTATAAATAAAAAAAGAAAAAAAAAAGAAAGTTTCCAATCTTTTTTTTCTTTTTTTATTTATTAACCAAAAAACATATACTTTTCATGCAACATCCTGTGCAACAGTCATGCAACACTTGAACAACAGTTGTTTGCATGTTGACTACCATGATAACTAAAAAAAAATCCATTAAAAAAAAAAAATTTCCGATCTTTTATTTTTTTTTATGTAGTACACGGCCTGGATCACGTACAGCTAGTGATCGAGTCACGTGTAATAATTCATTTACACTAATCGTATAGCCTGTAATGTATAGCCCCAGGGGCCACTTAGCCACCACTAGCTAGCCCAATAACAGAACAGATGCCTGCAAATCGCTCTATAGTATGTGATATCTGGTGTATGGTCCTCACATAGTATTTTTATTTTTCCCCGTTAAAGTTGTCGATCAGTTAGTGACCAGATTTGATTTGATAAGATTTGATTTGATTTGATTTAATTTGATTTGATTTGACATGAGCTTCAAGCTCAAATCTGACCAGATTTGAAGTAGATTTGAGGTTGAAGTGTAGAGGTCACTCTCAACAGCACTGAAGACGACATGGCACAGTCGATACCACTAGCAAATCCTAGAAAGCCCTAGAGATAAGAAAATCACTAAAAACTAGACTAAAAACTAAAGTAAGACTCTCAAAATTAATGAGCTATTGTCAAAGCTAAGAGCTTACATAAGTTTTTATCTTAGAGTTATCCTAGAGAGTCATGTTAACTTAAGACTTGAGTTATCCTAGAGATTTGAGGTTAAAGGGTCAGATTTGAAGTAGATTTGATAGGATTTGATAGGCCCTATCATGCTAAAGTCTCTCAGGCCTAAGATTTGATTTGAGGTTAAGCCCTACTTCAAATCAAATCAGGTCACTACGATCAGTGCTCGCGTACGGTCACTACGGTGCTAGCTACCGTGGCGGCGTACCGAAGTATTTGCAAGCCTAGTTGCAAGTAGTGGCAGTGAATCTGAATCGGATCTGATTCAAGCGCGGGGAGTGCACGATCCAAGGCCCATATTGAACTCGATTTGATCAAAAAAATGTTTGGAGACGTCTCTGCATCCGTCGGTGGATCAACATTCGGTAGACTTCGCTCCGCTGCATTCACACGCACACGTACGCACACATACGCACACACACACAGAGAGAAAGAGACAGAGAGAGAGCCGGCGTTCTCGTGTGCAAAAGAAAACAGTCTGGAGGGAAAAGGGGGCGGACCGAGAGCGAGAGCATAATACCTGCCAGAAGATACGGACTTCGCTTCCTTTTCTGCCCTTTTCCTATCAGCTCGACTTCCGCTTTTACTTTTCTTTGCGGCTTTGCTTTTTTTTTTCGCCCCGTCGGAGGCAAAAGACTTCCCCCGAATATCTCTTGCTTACCCCAAAAAAATCCATTTCATCTGTCACTCAAACGGATGAAGCTGACAAACCCCATGGATGCATCAATCCACTTAATTCACGTTCTCATTCCGAGCTAAGCTGAAAAGCTCACTCTTGAGACCAACCAAGACGAGCTTGACCGACCTCGTAACGCCGGCGCTGCCACCCGTATTTCAGAAGTTTGCGAAGCATGCGCCGTGAGAGCATCTGGAGTGCCTGCAACAGCAATGAATTCGATGCGCCTCGTGACCTTTGCCTTTTCGTCCTCTTCTTTGTCCCTTGGGCCTCCTCCGATTTTTTCTGCGCCTCTTCTTTTCGTTCCTTGCTGATACTGCTGCTGCTGCTGCTGTTGCTACTGTTTTGCTGCTCTTCTTCAAGTCGTTCTGCCAAGTCGAGGAGCGATGCAGGCAGGGCAGATGCCTTCGCAAGAGCTGACGGATCAAGGGGTGGAGAGAGGGGAGGGGGCTTCCGCTTGCGATTATCCTTCTTTTCTTCTTCATTCTCTTCCTCAGACTCCTCCAGTACTTTCCTCTTTTTCTTCTTCTTGCTTGGCTCTTCTTCTTCTCTACCCGTGCCTTCCTCTTCGTCTTTCTCTTCCTCTGCTTTCCTTTTCTTCTTTTTCTTCTCTTCCTTCTCCGCAAGTCTTTGGTCATCTCCCTCCCACGCCTCCCTCTCAAGACGATCCAACAGAGACCCCCACCCGATACGGGCAGGGCGGGACGCTCCCTCGTGATGGCCCCTCTTTGCTGCCCTGCTGTGCTCAGCAGAGAGAGCCTGCATACCCATCGAGTCGTCCCCACTGTCGGTTTCACTATCGGCCTCTGAATCGGAGCCAGACAAAGTGTCGGCATCTGAAGGCTCAGAGTCACCCGCGTCCTCATCCTCCATGGCTGCATGGTCGTTGAGAATACATCACAGCAATAAAAATAAATAGACTTCGGGACAGAAGTGTTGTGGCGGGAGGGAAAGAACAAATAGAAGCATTCCCTTCTTGCACTGGCCATGCAGGGCCGACAGACACTTCAGAAGACGCACAGACAAAACAGGACCCTTCTAGCTGCCTTCCCAACCAGCCGACAAGACAAGCAACTCACTTCACTGACCAGCATCAAGATCACCGACTTCCTCTGCCTCGTCGTCAAGAAAACGTGACGCGGAAAATTCTTCCTCCGACTCTTCATCTTCATCTTCATCTTCGTCGTCTTCATCCTCCTCCTCTTCCGCTTCCTCTTCTTCCTCTTCTTCAGTCTCCTCTCCCCCTTCCTCATCATCTGAAAACAAATCTTTCTCCTCTCCCTCCTCCTCCTCGTCTGAAGAAAACAGACCCTTCTCTTTCCCTGAATCTCCACCCTCTTTTCCAACGTTCCCTTTCTTCTTTTTGTCACCCCCCTCCAATGCCCCCCCCTTCCCCTTGTCTTTCTTTGACTTTGACTCTGACGCCCCCTTTCCAGGCTCCACTCTCTGGAGCATTTTCTCGTACACCCCCATGGAGACAAGGGCCTCTTGGTCGTCCTGGTCCTCGAAATGTTCGGACGCAGCGGAAGAGAGAAGGCGGTCAAAGTGCACTGCAAACAAAGTGCATGGCGCATTCTCCTTTTACAACATCAACCAATCACGAGAACGTGGAAGTGCATTCCGTAACCTGACCGACCGAGCCCCTTCTACTGCACAGCGATCAGTCGTCAGAGCTGCGAAGGCAGGCCATGCCGGACAGAAGATTGATTTGATTGGGTGGAGAGTGCTACAAACGCATCCAACATCAGAAGGCAGCTAGCTAGCTACAGCAGGGGGAGAAGAGAGACGTAAAGAAGAGAGACGTAAAGAACCAGAGCAAGAAGGGGCAACACACCAAAATCTGGACTCACAATTGATTCCGAATGGATGGGAAAGAAACAGAAGAAAGATGACTGTCCCCGCAGCATGAGGGTTACGAGAGAAAACGTGCGAGTGAGTCGCTGGACACTTACGCTCCTCGTTTTTCTTCTCGCCTCTTTCGAGCTGAAGAGGAAAGACACGTGAAAGGAAAAACAGAATGTTTCATATCACAAGGCAAACAAGCGACAAGCAAAAAGAAAACGTGCAGACCATCAAGATTCATGCCTCTCCCGTCTTCGTCTTCAGAGCTCTCCCCTTCTTCACCTTCCTCTTCCTCTTCTGATCCCAAATCTTCCCCCTGGAAGAGCACTTTCGACAGCCTCTCAGCGATTTGGCCTGCCAACGTGTGTTCCTCGTCTGGTTCATCCTCCTCTTCTGATGACTCGGCCTCCCCCCCTGGGAAGAGAATCTTCGAGATATGACCCGCAAGCCCGCCTCCCAAGTCGTCCTCGTCATCGTCTTCATCCTCATCTCCCTCTTCACCGGAGTCAGAGAACGAACCGTCCTCCAGCTCTTCTCCTTCTCCTTCTTCGTCATCGTCCTCTTCGTCTTCCTCCTCGTCACCGCTCCCCGTCTCTTCGTCATCTTCGTCATCAAAATCTTCGCCGAACCTGCACAGCGCAGCACGCACGCACACACACACACACACACACACACACACAGAGAGAGAGAGAGAGGGAGGGAGGGAGGGAGTGAGGGAGTGAGGAAGAGAGAGAGAGAGAGAGAGAGAGAGAGAGGGAGGGAGGGAGGGAGGGAGGGAGGGAGTGGGGGAGTGAGGAAGAGAGAGAGAGTAATCCAGCCATCCAGCAAGGCAGACCAACTGACGGACTGACCGAAAAAAGGGGAAAAAAAAAAAGAAAGAAAGAAAAAAAACAAAGCAACAAAAACAAATGAAGGAAGGAAGGAAGGAAGGATGGAAGGAAGGAAGGAAGGAAGGAAAGAAAGAAAAAAAGAAAGAAAGAAAGAAAGAAAGAACGAACGAACGAACGAACATACGAACGAACGGAGAAAAAAAAGAAAAGAAAGAAGGAAAGAAGCAAGTAAACGAGAAGAGAAGTAAATGAGAAGAGAGAGGGAGGTAAAAAAAGGGGGGGGAAAGAGAAGGAGAGCAAGAAGTCACGCGATGATCAGAAGGAAACACAATACAACAGTCCACAACAAAGAAAAGTGAGTGCCAGCAGCACAAGAGAAAAAGAAGCAAAAACAAAAAGGGGCCGACGACCCACCCGCCTCCAAAGAATGCCTTGAAGAGAACAAATGGATCCACTCTCACGGGTATCCCCGCGAACGAGACGAAGAAAGCACTTGGGCTGGACTCTCCTCCTTCCTCGCCCTCACTGTCTGAATATGCAGGCCCTCTGCCCGTCTCGTGCTGCTCAACGCCTTCATGGCCTGACACACACACACACACACACACACACACACACACGAGAGGAGGATAGCGAGATTTACTCACACCTGCAGACACACATCCACTCCCACACCTACACAGAGCAAAAGGCGGAGAGAAAGGTAGACGACTTCAATGCTATCCTTCCCTACACTCACCAAGCTCATCATAAATTTGCCGTTTTCTGGCATCCGAGAGCACAGCGTATGCGGCTGCCACTTCTTTGAACTTCTCTTCGGCCTGCAGGCATCACCATATGAGTGAAGGACATGGGGGTCTGGCACAATTTGGGGCGGAGTAGCGGTTCGGAGACGCAAGGTGGAGTGGGATGACGGCCTTTGCAGACTCTTGAGAAATGCTGATTACCGGAGAATCAAAGGGCAAGTTGAGGCGGATAGTGTGGGAAGGGCACCATGAAACTGCTAAGCAGATGTGCGATGGGGGGGGGGCAGAAGCTGAAATGAGGCGAAATGGCTTCACGCGCTGGCTCCATGGGCCGTCTTTTCCCCGGATGAACACAGA
Source organism: Chromera velia (assembly GCA_018398765.1). NCBI lineage: Eukaryota > Chromeraceae > Chromera > Chromera velia. The sequence continues at coordinate 6,810 of JAHBMJ010005539.1, read as the reverse complement.
TGGGTAAGGAGACGGGAGACGCGAGCAAAGGGAGACGGAAAGCGGTTTCGACGGAGACGGGGTGGCCGCGAGGGTGACAGAAAAGGAGAAACGCAGATAGACACAAAAATATATGGGTATTTACCTCGGCTTTAGTGTCCGGATTTTTGTCTGGATGATGGCGGATGGCGAGTCTCTTGTATGCGGTTTTGATTTCCTGTTCAGAGGCGGTCCTCGAGATTCCGAGGACCTCGTAGAAGCAAGCGCGTATCTGCATGAGGCTTGAATTGGACGGGGCTTGGACGCCGTGCAGGGAAAGGACAGGAGTGCGCTCATGCACCTGGCAAGAGGCAGTACGTAAGCCTTTGTTTGAAGCTCAAGGAAATCTGACGATCCCTTGACGCAAGAGTCATTAAAAAGTGCCGGCCGTGCCGATGCCGCGTGCCCCGGCATGCATGCGCATGCATGCATGCTCCGGCCGGCGCCGCGCCGGCCGCATATGCCCCGCGCGCGGCCCCCTGCCCGGTCCGGCCTCCGCGCCGCGCGGCCCGCGGCATACGAGGGACCGATATCCAACACAGGTCACTAGCTGGATGTCACTGGTTCTCAGAGACGTGTTCTCACACAGGTCCCTAATCAACACAGACCTCTATACCTGGAACACGTCGCCATATCCCAAAGATCTGCGTGAAACAGGATACTGGTTCTCACAGACGTGTTCGAAAAAAATAATGGACAGCCAAACCCCTCACCAGGTTGCGGAGGCCCCGCCCAGCCTTTGGGAAGGCACCCCTCTTCAGTCTCTCCAACTTCCAGAGACCTCTGGAGGGCACCCTGCCCTTCACGATCCCACACCGATTTTTGCTTGTCGGGACTCTGGCTCGCAGACTTTGGCGCCCCTTCAGCCGACAGATTCGAACAAACCCTCGGGTGTTGCAAGTGCATCTCTCGAAGCAGGTAGCCGTCTCGTACGTGCTCGCCCTGATGCTTCAACAGGTTCATCCCACTGGTCCCTGGACTCTGCATACCGCCGTAAGGGATGCAGTGGCCCTGTCATTGGGCTTGCCCCTTCTGAGGAATTTAAGAAATTGAGAGCTTGGCAAACGAATTTTCAGACGCAGGGACAGAACCCAACCCCCCACTCGTCTGTGAGCATACCCCACCCGCTCCCCAACGAGCCCAGATCCCCCTCCGCAGTTCTGCCATGCGGCACGGGTGCGAGTTCGCTTACCTTTCCTCGCCGGATGCCCCACAGTGCGCAGACGTACCGCAGTCGTCCCTCAGAGCCTCCTTCTGTCTCTGTTGGTTCCAGAACTGCAGCAGGTGGAAGGAACACGTTTCCCCAAGCAGAGAGAAGAAGCACAGGGGGACTCTGCGGCATTCTGAAGAAAAGAAAGGGGATGATGGAGGTCGGCAAGAAAATCAGAAAGAAAAACTCAGTGAGGGAGAGATGGGGTGGGGGGAGGGGGGATGAGAGGGAAAGTTGGAGAGAAGGGCAGGCAGCTAGGGAAAAACAAAAGAAACAAAGCGAAACGACGAACTTCAGTGGAAAGAGATCTCTGCTGCCGATTTTTGTTTCCCCCCTTACCATTATTTGCACTGTGCTCCTCTAGAGCGGGGTGTCGGGATCTCATTTCTTCTCTTCTCCCGCGCTTTTTTTACGCCCGGTGTCAGTGTGACATGATGTGGAATTTTGAACTTGAACTGCTCTTTGTCCTTTTCACCCCTGAGCGTCCACCTAATTTGTGCAGGCAGAGCCGCCTATCACCGCAGCCCTGACAGAGGCGGAGGTGTCCAGAATCACGCAGGAAAACACGCGAACCAACAGGATCACGGAAAGGAGCCAATTTGTTACACCCGTCAAACTGCCAGAAGCTCGCAAACGCAGACGGCCTGCTTACATCTGTAGAAGGTCCGGGGCTTTCACTTATTTTCTTCTGCTGGTGTATTTTGGCCCGTCTGTTTGCTGAAAGAAGAGAGCTAGCATATGTTTGCCTCCCCAGCAGACCTTTGCTTTTCAGTTTGCTCTCAGGTCGAGAGAAGAGAGGATGTTCTTTCTTTCTTTCTTTCTTTCTCAAGTCTTTTCTTTTCTTTTCTTTTCGCAGATAGTCTCGAACGGAGGGTGGAATGGAGTGCATCATCAGAAATTGCATTGCTTCCCTCTTTCCCTCTCTTCTTCTTTCCTTCTTTCCCTCTCTTCTTCTTTCCTTCTTTCCCTCTCTTGTTCTTTCCTTCTTTCCCTCTCTTGTTCTTTCCTTCCTTTTTTCCTTCCTTCCTTCCTTCTTTCCCTCTTCCCTTCCTTCCTTACTAACTTAGTTACCTACTTACTTCCTTCTTTCCTTCCTTCCTTCCTTCCTTCTTTCCTTCCTTCCTTCCTTCCTTCCTTCCTCTCTCTCTGTCTCTCTCTCTGCGTTCCCGCCTTTATTTTGTTTTCACTCTTTCTCTCACACACAGAGATCTATCAGTTCGTCATTCATCTGGCTTGCCGCCTTCTGTCCTTCCTCTCTGAATTCGCAGGTCTGGTAAGGGACGGGGGTGGTCTCCTGGCCCAGCGCGTAGCAGCCGCCGTGCGCGGGTAAATGACTTCAACCCCCCCGCCAGCGTTCCCAAGTGCCCGACCCCGCCCGAGGATTCCGAGTATCTCGACGCTCTGATCGACGAGAGCCGTCTGCTTGATTTGGAGCCAGAGTCGGAGTCTGTGTTTGTCAGCAGAGGTGCGGGGGGAGAGCAGAGGTCAGTATCTTCGGGGCCCTGTAGTGAAGTCATGCAGGCCGAGAGGATGACCAAAGAAGAAGAAGAAGAGGCAGAGGTGGCCTTTTACGCGCAAATGGCAGAGGAGGTGGAGGAGGAGGAACTGAGGCAACAGAGAGAGGAAGGATGGGACGTCGGAATGATGGACAATGGAGAGGAGACGGCTCCTGTTTTTGTCTCTCCACAGTGCCAAATCTCGCCCGTCTCCATGCACTGCGAGGGTCGTTTTGTCTCTCCTTCCCTTTGCTTCTCCCCACATCCCCATGCCGATCAGAATGTAGATGGAGAGGGAGACGAAGCTTTTGAAGAGTATGAGGGTGTGGATGACTGGGCGGCAAGTTGGGAGGACGAAGAGGAAGAGGAACATGATCGCTGGGAGGGCATGAAGGTCCGGAAGGGGGGGGGGCCCTTTGAAGGAAGAGACCAGTTTGCAGAGTCCTACACTCTCGTACAGGAACCAGAACCGTGCCACCCTCCTGTACCGCAAACACACTATCACTTAACCGTCTCACAAGAAAATCACAACCCAAAATCCGCAGTTCCTCTGCAGCCTCTCCCATTGCCTCAGTCTCATTCTCATCAGCCGTCGCGGCTCTCTCCCGTCCATTCCTCTCAAACTGAGCTCTTGGGCTTTGACAACGCCAGGGGACAGGTCTGTGCGGGCACATCCATGAGAGGCTCTGCCTTCATTGGGAAGTCGCAAGAGGAGAGATGTGATACGAAAAAGGGGGTGAGAGAAGACATCAGAGACAAGAAACGAAATACGCACGATGAGTTTCCTTGTAGGGAGCAGAGAGGAGAAGGGCACCACTACCTCTCCGCTGTGCCTCCCTCGCACCCTTCTCTCACTTCTCCTACCCCCCCCACCTACTTCTCTCTCTCCGCTACACAGTTTCTACATCAGACGGATCCACAAGCGTTCCTTTCAGCTCCAAATTCCCCCCCCGTTTTCCCCCGCAAACCTGCCTCTACCTTCCCTGCATCCCGACAGCCCCTGTCGCCCTGCCCTGGATTCAATCACATTGCACCCCACACAGTCCCTCTGCCTTGCCGAACCGCTCCCCAGTCCGCTAGCCTCTCTCAGGAAGGTGCACCCACGGTGCACCGGGCTCCTTTGCCCTCTACGTACGGAAGGAACTTACGTTTCCGTGCTGCAGGCAGCTCGAAGGTCGTGGAGGCCCCTTCCCTTCAGTACACACGGCAGGAACAGCAGCAGCAGAAGTGTTTGTTGCAGTATGAGGATAAGAATGCTGCCCGAGCTCTCCAGGAAGGGGGGAGATTGTCCCCTCTGTCGGTTGATCAGACTGAGCGTGAGGGATGCCTGTGCGCTCCCTTCAGTCTGCAGGCACATTCACAGCCGCTCCCCGAGAAAGTCTCGGGCAGAGTGGGGCAAAGAAACGAAACGTTTGTGTCGGCAGGTGGGGTAGAAGAATGTGAAGACGAAAAAGAGAACGCGGACCGCTTTCTCGTGGCCAGAGAGAGTGGGGGGGAGGAGGTGGGGGCTCGTCTCTGGGAGTTTGCGAAGGGTGTCCGCCCTTTTCCCGAAATGGAAAATCCTTCGCGGAGAGCTTTCGGTCAGAATGGGGAGCAGTCAGAGTATGACCATTCGTCTCTTTCCAACCCCCTACGTGCCATGTACAGTCCTAATTCAAAAGGCACACAATGTTCTCCTTGTTTGAGCTTCAGGGGGGGCGTCGTGAAGGATGGAGGGGCGCCAGACAGGAGGGGGGGGGAGGAAGAGGAGGAAGATGATTCGGAAAGCGAAACGGCGCTTGCTGTCAAGCGTCCTTTTTCTTTCTCGGCCCATTCTTGTTGACTCAACTTGATTGTGACGGCAGATTGCCACTGAGGCCTGCTTCTTGCATGCTTGCTCTATCTGGTTGTAAGACAACGTTGTCTCAGCCTGATAGAACACTGCAGGTCCGGCTGCAAACAGATGTATCAAATTGAAGTACGTTAAGTAACTGTACCTGAATTTTGTCTAGTAGTTAAATTAGGCCCAATAAATTTGATGTCAATTATGCTTTCAATTATGATTCAAAGTTGTAATAATAATAATACAGTAATATATTATAAATGAGGACTTAACTAGGGATTTTAGATGACTTTAATGACTTTAGGATTACACTCATTGTATAAGATCATAGTTTTCGGGGCTGAAGCCCTATAAACCCTAGTATAAACCTGCATCATAGGCTGCATGCTAGTTTCCTGACCTTTACCTTAGTCTATTATATGCAAGGTACTATATGCTAGACTATATGGTAAAAGCCTGCGGTTTTAGTATTAAATTTGATTGAAATTGTGCATATGTTAAAGCTTAATTGTGAAATTGACATTTGTGTCAGTTGTTATTTCATTAATTAACATTTGTATATGTAGCTAAGAGGTTGGGATACTAGTTGGGATATCAAAGTGAGTATGATTATGACTCTGACTAGGACTCTGATATTGAAGTGGTATTTGAGAGAGAGAGACTAGGAGAGAGAGAGAGATTAGGAGAGAGAGAGATTAGGAGAGAGAGAGAGAGAGAGAGAGAGAGAGAGGGAGAGGGAGAGAGGGANGGGAGGGAGTGGGGGGCGGAGGGAAAGAGAGGGCCTTCGTATGTGAATTGGTGTCTGTCTGTTTGCCTCAATCCGTGTAAAGAACTGAGCAGCATGCATCTGCATGATGAGTAAAATCGGTCCTCGAGATACATGCGGGCTGTGTATTGCATACAGTCAGACACACACTGAGACACCCGGACGTATACAGCTAGAAGAGTTACTCTAAAGAGTAGAAATCAACAAATTCAAGGGGAGCCCATCTTTTTTTCAAATTCCCATTCTGCGTCATAATTGAACCGTAATTTGAACGCCGAGTTTCCTTCCACATGCCGTGCCCAGACTTCGATCCAAAGCGCCCCATCGGAAAGAGCCCGAGCAGAGGGCATCACATATGCCTGCACAGTCGCCATTCTGCCGGGACAAAATTCTGACAGGCAGGCCCCTAATCCTGAGGGGCGCCGTCACAACGTGGTGGTTGGGATTTCCCTTCCGCTCTTATTCTCCGAAATAATAAAGGGGCATGCAGAGCGGAGTAACGCCCTTCCTCGTTTTTATTCTTTGCCCTCAAGGGCCACCTCCTTTCCTGCAGCGTCTCCCCAAGCCTTCAGTTTCTGGAGCATCAAGTCGGCGTCCAAGTTCGTCCCTGTGACCACCACCTTCTTTCCCTCTATATCGCACTGGATGTCCTGAACGCCCTCCACCTTCTTTAGGATGCGGGTGACAGCCCCAGAGCACCCCTCGCAGGTCATGCCTGCCTTGAACTCAACCTTTGTTGACATGTCGCACCGTCTACGTGCTACGTGAGCATACACGCTTTGTTTGCCGTCTCCTTCACGAGGAGTCTCTTCTAGAATCACGAATCAGGGCAATATGACGTACTTCTCGGGGATCCTCTGTCTCCATAAGATTGCTGGAACACAGCAGCAGTGAACCTTTTCGGGTGTTCAATTATGTTCAATTAATGTGCACGATTTATTTGCAACCGTGATTCTTTCATGATTCTTCCATCAACATCATTGTTCCATATTGCAATATGCCGGGGCCCAGGGCCTCGGTTCTTGTCTTAGTAGCCTGGGTTCAGTGCGGCCGATTTTTTACTGGGCCCCGGTTTTTGTTTTTATAGAGCAGCGGCGCGCACGGGAAAAAAAGGCGAGGACTCGTCAAGATCCGCTCGCCTCGGGGTCATATTCTCGCACAGAGGAGTTGAGTCTCGCAGCATGAGGACCGGAATTATAATGCCGCATAGAACCATATTACCGTCGCAGGGAAGTACACAAATCTGATACTCAGTTTTGATAAAGTTCTCTGATCCTCACAAACGAAGAAAACCACTGAAATGTTCAAAAAACTGAATTTCACACGACAGGCATTTCATCATTACCAGACAGATGAAATTGCACTCAAGTAATGCACCCGGAGCTTAAACCGAGACTTGGATCTGTCCAATTTCATGGATTTTTGCTTCAGCTCCTTGGTATCGGTTCCTCGGTCAAGCTTTTAGGCAGCTGCTCAAAATCGCAGCTAGAAAAGGAGT
>JAHBMJ010005529.1:22328-69086 GCA_018398765.1 Chromera velia | reverse complement strand
GCCATACCTTCTTGACCTTGCAGCATAGCGGTGCATCTTGCTACTCCGCCAGCAGCAGGATTTTGTGTCAAGCCACTGCTGGCCGGGGACCCCCGGCATGCGTGGCGACTTTTATGAGAGCGTCTGCCACCATCTTCTCGCGCGAAGTGAGAAAGCGAAGCTGACGGCACAGAGAGAAGATTTTGAGCGAATCACTCAATGAAAGCTGTGTTGTTCTATAGTTTCCATATTTTTCTGAACGAATCCCGACGGTTAGATCAGAGAAACGCGGCCTTTTCAGGCATTTTCTTTCATGTGTTGCTTTATCTGGGAGCAGGGGGGAACAGAACAACGGTTTGCTTTTAGCCCTTTGTTTGGTCTTTTTCTCTATAAGGAAGAGGCCTTTCGGAGTGTGTATGGGAAGTAGAGACTCCCGTTAGAAATGCAGAAAGGAAAGGCATAGGTAGGTTGACGTTGCTAGCAATTCTAGGAATTCAGACAGATATATTCATTGCTGTAGGCACCAGTAAATAAAAAGTCGGTACAAATCAATGCCCAGGGGATCCGTCTACGCACAGCTCATCACAGCTCATATATTGCAGCTAGCTCATTCAATGTCAGACTACACCCTGGCACTGATTTCCACCAATTCACGGAGTCCTTTCTCCATATCGGTACATCGACGGCATGACGTACAGGCCTCTGTCGCCCACCATGCGTGTCTTTCACCAGCACTAATGAAGTTCCTGTCGTTCCTTGCTCCGGCGTTTCAAGGGCAATCGCCGTTCCTGGAAGGAGACGGCTGTGTCGCCGTTCAATCGACGTGCGTCCGTAGTGCCATATGGCGCCCTACACTGAGCTGAATCTGAGCGCATTTTTCCCAGCACCGGAGTCTGTTACGGTTCCACATGCTTCCGCTGGGAATCTGAGGTGTGGGGAACACAAGTATGATCTTCCGTGTTGCAGGTTCATGTGGTGTGCGGGTGTTGCTTCTTCTTTCTTGCTTCTTCACCGCAGGAGGATTCTTCTCCCCTACTCCTCTATTACCTCCACGACCAGAACACGTGGTGACCGACGTATTGTATTCTTCAGAGGATGTTGAGAGGGTGAGGGGCAGACTGAAGTCCGTCTGTGCACGGTTTCTGAAGAACCGTCAAAGCGTGCCACCGCGGTTGGGCATCACCGAGAGGGGAATGAAAACCCTGATGGGAACCTCAGCCGTGCACACAAGAAACCCGCACGTGCGCGCGCTTGCCGAGTGGTTTGTCCAGCCTCCGGACGTCCAAGTCCTCTTGATAACTTCTACCGGCAACCAGAAAGACCTGTCCCTGTCACGCCCACTACCATCCCTTCGTGTCCCGAAGCGTTGCGCGAAAGTGGTGGCCAGAAGATGCCGAGAAGTGATGACGGATTTTCTCGCACACAGGAAATGCGATGACAAAACGGTTTCGGCATTGGTTGGACTTCCATTTGAAGAGATTGAGGAGTTTGTTGAAAACGAGAATGCCCCCTTGCTTGTAGACTGGCGAAGACGGCATAAAACTCTCCGACTTTTTTCCGCTTTCTGTTCTCTTATGCTGCCTGACGTCGGCCTTCTCAGGAGACGTGTGGATCTGTATCTCTCCATCCAGACGGCTGTCGCCTTAGAGAGCGGATCCGACCGTGACACCGCCAAGGAAGTGGCATTGTTCAACCTTGCAGATGAGACTGGGGCTCCTGTCTCAGCGATTCGCTCACTCGGCAGAGAGACATCTGAGGAAGTCTCTCAGACACCTGTAAAGCGTGGGCCAGGCCGTTTGTTGGAGAGGCAGCGCGTGAAGGTGGGAGCGAGAGGGAATTCGGACATCTCCGAGTGTCTTCTCTCTGAAGAGGCTCCGTCTCCCCACACGCTCCTTGCGCTCTCCCGCCATCTTGCTGTGCCCCTAGGGTCCCCCTTGGCGGCCCGAGAGTTCCTGGAGGACCCCGGAAAGCTTTTGCAGAGGCGGCTTTTGGAAGAGGGGGGGGAGAAGGGAATTAAGAATTTTCACCAGCTGATCTCAGAGTGGACGAAAACAAACATCGATCTGATGTCAGAAGAGGGGGGGACAGTGGATAATTCTGCCTTCTGGAAGCGGCGGTTTGACACCGCACTTCGGTTTCTCTCCCCTCTTTGTACGGGTGAGAAGCAGAGGAGGATGGGGAGATACTTTGAAAGAAACGTAGACGGACTAGAGGCAGCAGGGAATTTAGTTGAAGGCTCTGTTCAATCTGCGGGAGTCGCTCTACCGCCGCACTCAGGTGGGCTCGGCAGTCTGATGCTCCCTTTTTCTCCCTCTGTGTGTACGATCGTGCGTTTCTCTTTCTGTTTCTCTGCGTCGCCCCTTTCTTCGATCCCCCGCAGGCATCTGTGGTCACTCTGAAGGTCCCTTTGTCAGTGCGCCCGCAGACCCGTCCACTTCCTTCCTTCTTTCCTTCCTTCCTTCCTTGACTTGTTCATGCGTTGAGTCTTGTGATGCCTACAAGCGAAGGCACGCAGCCGTGGCAGAAAACTGAAAGCTGCATCAGTTGGCACAAGTACAGTATTGCAAGAGTAAATCAACAAAATCTGGACGTTGTTGATTGATCCTTCCCTAAATCGCTCTCACTGCATGCAGAGAAACGAGTGGAGCCTAATCAGGGACACATGACCCCCAATGGTGAAGTCCCCTCTGATACCTCTCCAAAGGCACACCCTGCCTTTTCAAGAAGACAGAGGCCCTCCATGCCAGCCCGTGACTCCGCTCGGGCCCCTTTCCCCCCCATTTCCATTAATTACTCCCCGCAAGAGGAAAGGAAAGCAGCCAGCAGGCCCTTACTGCGCATCCCTCCCGTCTCCCTCCCCACGGATGTCCTCATGGATGTCAGCGACCATGCTCACGCTGTTCATGCAGCCCTGCGCAGATTCTGCGTGAGAACAGGCAGGCCCCTGGGCCTCCTGAGAGACCCTTCGTTACCTCTTCTGCACCGTGACAGAGGGAGGACGGCGAGAGAAGAGGCAGCTCACTTTCTTTCTCTTCCCGCACACAAGCAGGCTGACATATTGCACGCCGCCCTGCTGAATCACCAGAGAGGCGGCCCTATGGACCCTGAGTTTCAGGCTGCAGTTGTGCCCAGATTGAGACCCAACACTCAGGTTTTGCGTGAGAAGGTCTTACACCTCTCTGCCTGTCTGCAGGCAGTTGGTGTCGGGGACAGGCCCGTCTTAGAGGGAGGGGGGGTGCAGGCAGGCGAGGGGGAAGACGAATATGAGAAAGACCTGCGACGTCTTGATCCCTTTCTGCCCTCAATTGTGTCTCCTTCTTCCCTTCGTCAGTTCATGAGAGGGGACGACCCTGAATTGAACGCCTCTGAGGAGGCTGTGTTGGACTCACGAAACGGAAATTTGAGCAGGCAGGGTGGAGGGGGGAGAACACTGAGGGTGTCTGATGCGTTTGCGGAATGGTTCTGTCCTCCGTTTGCGTTGCCGCCAGATCGGCACAGAGGGACACGGACTTCGGTCTGGAAAATGGGAGTGAGTGCAGGTGTGGGTTTTACTCTTCTACAGTGGCGGCAGTCTTTGAATCAGTCGGAGTGTCTGACTTTAAAGTCTCTCTTGTGTGATGGAGAGGAGGAGGATGAGAAAGGAGCACGGGAATGTGAGGGCTTGTGGGAGGTTGTTGAGAGGAGTGTGGGGGAGGTGTTGGAGAGCTTCCGAGGCAGTCAAACGATCCCAGGAGAACTTTCCCTTTCTCGTCTCGGCTTCCTGTTCGCTCCCGCGTTTTTGTCTGTACTCAGAATGATGATAGTAGACAGGAAGACTGAAGGGCTCCCTCTGTCTGCCATCAGGAAGGGAGGGTCTCCGGGGGGGGATAAAATGTCGTCACCAGCAGATCCGGAAAGAAGGGCAGCAGATGAAAGGGGGGGGGGGAAGGGAGAGGGGCAGCATAGATTCAGAGTTGAGTCAGAGGAGAGCAGCACATTTATCTTACTTCCGCCGCCCCTCTGTCTGGAAAGAGAGTCTTTGCCCGAAGAAGTATTGATTCGAGCAACAGAACGTTCAGAATTATTGTTCGGGTGTTTCCCCCACCTCCAGAGCTCTGTAAGCTTTCTCTCAACTGGAGGAGACCAAAAAGGGAGAAAAGATTCTTCTATTTTCGGTCCCGATCAGTCACAACAGTCGAACACAGACTCAGTCAGAGTTCGTGCGACGGTCGCGTTCTTTTCCTCCCCGTTTGCAGACCAACTGGAACATCTCGTGCTCTCGTGTGTTGACAACCCTCTCATCTCTGTCCCCATCACTTCAGCCTCTTCCTCGTTGGCTGATGGTTTCAGCAGAGGGGACACTTCCCCTTTTTCTGAAAAGGAATTGGAGGCCTCTCTTAGCTGCTTGAAAGGGGTGATGGAAGAACGCAATATATCGGTTGCAGGCCTGTCACGTTGTTTGGGTGTGTCCCGACAGCTGTTGTGGGAGACCCTTTCGTCTTCTTCGCCTGTCCAGAGGGCTTTCACCTGCCCCCGGTCCCTTTTGTGCCTTTCTCTGATTAGAACTTTTGTTGATTTGCTGACTCCGGATCGTGTCTTACTCAAATGGCATCTCCGGGAGTGGGTGAGAGTGATGCAAAACATTGCTGCATCTCACCGAAGAGAGCCGTCTGCCGTTCCTGTCCCCATTCCGTTCTCGTGGGCTGCAGCAGAGCTCGGTGTTGATCTGAGTTTGCTGCAAGAGTTGACAGAAGGGGAAGAAAAAGAGGGCAATAGTATGGATCCTAGAGAGATGGATGTTTTGGCGTCTCGTTTCTGTCCGGGTGGGGGAGGGCAAGGGGCAAGGGGGGAAGTTGAGGTTGTGATGAGCTGTCTTCAGGTCCGCAGAGTGCTGCCAGAGGTCCTTCGAGGTTTCGCTCTCGGACATGTCAGAACTAGGTCCCAGTTGAGAGTCTTGCTCTGCGCTGCGACTGTGGGGCGCTTGTTCAGGGCCCCGGAAAGCCTTCCGTCGGTCCGATTGCATGGCGCATACTTAGAGCCACTCAGAAGAGTCACCTGCCCAGCATACACGTCCGTCCTAGAAGCCTTGGAAGAAGTCTCGTGCAAGGGTGCAAAGGATACTCCGCAGTACTCGCTGTGCTTTCCGCTCCCCGGACTGGCAGAGACTGCAGGGGTCGGTCCGGTAGGTTGGTGGTCGGGGGGGGGGAGGTGGGATGAGGTGACGGAAGCAGGCCTGGCAACGGAAAATGCTAGGGGGGGGCAGACAGAGAAGGACGCTGAGACTGGTCCGGCGTTCGCGATTTGGTTGTCAGGGGTGCTCACTGCAGCTGGTAGTTTCTTGTTGGTCAAGCGGAAAAATGGTTTGGTATTTCCAGAAATCCGCCTGGAAAGTTCAGCCTCCCGTTTGGGCGTCCTTCTATTCGCCCGTTGGTGTCTGGGGGGGATGGGAAAAATATATGAAGTAAAAAATTCCAACAGTGTTGGGAAGAAAACAAACAGCACTTTCCGGTGGCACATCAGCCGGATTGATGATGTCCTCCGCGTTGCTGCCCTGGTTAGTCCTTTTCTTTTTTGTCTGTGCGGACAGAGCTTGAAGGCAGAGCGAATCGGTCGTCCGACTCTGTTGACACCCCCGCGACTGATTGTTATCGCCTCCTGGCTGCAGTGGTTGAGTTGTCGGTACATAAATGCGGGCAGTGTTTTGAATCCTCTATTCCCACAGCGGGGGAAAGAAGGGGAGGGAGTGAATGGCGATGCAGTAGCTGCAGTTGCAGCGACTCCCTTTTTGTTGGGTTGGTTTGAAATGAGGGGCGGGGTGTCGCTCAGTGAAGAGCAAGGTCAGGTCTTCCTTCCCTCCGATGAAGCCGATTCTTTGATTGCAGTGGCATCCGCACTCGGGGGGGGGGCAGTGGAGGATGCAGGGTGGGGGACAGAAGCACGCGCTCCCCTTGCGCAGTATCGGCATGCGCCTCCTGGGGACAGCAGCAAGACAGCAGGCCCGGGCCGAAAGCTGAAGAGCGGGTGGGGAGGGAGTCGGGGCAGCAGTAGGAATCGTCAGAGTCGGGTGTCCGTCTCTGCTGCCTCTGCGGTTGCGGGGGAGGGTGGAGACACAAGTACCGGTCACGGCTTTCGTAGCGAGAGGGGGGGCGGGGATGTATATGAGAGATGGGTTGGAGAGGAAGAAGAGGTGAGTGTTATGGGGTGTACAGAGGAGTCTCTGCCCCCTGCTGATGGGAGGGAGGGCAGGGATGTGAATGAGACTGAGGGGAGGACCGTGGAGGAGTCGGAGGACTCGGGGGGGGCACAGGGGGAGGAGGGGGGGTTGGAATTGGAAGCAGGGGAAGAATCTTTCTTTGACTTGGACGTTGAAGGGTGGATAGAAGAAGAGGAGGGAGTTGAGGCAGTCAAAGGGGAAGGGGAAGGGAATGTGAGGTCAGATTTGCTAGAGGGCATTTCTGTAGAAGAGACTGAGGCCGGGAAGCTTTCTCAAAGCATCTTCCCCTCAGCTTATCCATTGAGAGAGATTGAGGAGATTTCACCTTTCCCCTCCAGTGTTCGCTTTGACACACTGAAGACGATGGAGATCAAACCTAACATGCCATTCATCATTGACAGAGACATAGAAGAACAGGAAGAGGAGGAAAAGAAAAGAAGTTCACAAAAAAAGGAAAAGGATCCATTTGCGTTTGGGGGTGATCTGACTGATCTCTGGTCCTCCACTTCCCCTTCCCCCCAAGGCCCCTCTCCCCCTCGTTCTCGTTCTGAAAGAATCACCTCTGACTTCTCCACTTCATCCCTACAGAAGTTCCCTTCTTCTCGTCCTGATGCTCCTTTGTCTGCCGGTTCTGCATTTCTCAAAATAAAGTCCTCAAAAGGCAGTATCCATTCCCGCCCACCCACTATGAAGAGACGGCTTGCCTGGATACTGCGATGCCCCTCCGCTGCATTCAGAGAGGTTTCGTCTGGCCAGCCCGGACTGAACACACAGAGAGACTCCCTGGCCGTGCAAGGCTTCAGGGGAAGGGACCTGAGGAGACGCAGTTGGATGTTCTCCTTAGCGGGGGGTCTGGACGGCTTCCGGGCCGTCTTGGACAGACAGAGATCGTCCGAGGCGTCCTCTGCTCGCGCTTTGCGCACCGTGCTTGAGTATCTTACTGTCTGGTTTCCCCCTGCGACATCCCACATGTCGAATACTGTGCAGCTCTTTCAGCGCGGTCTGCTGCTTGATGAAGGGGTTGAGAGGAGAAGGATTGTCCGCCGTCTGCGGCGAGGAAGGTGGGGGGCGAGTAAGGGAATTGAAGACCTGAAAAATGACCTGGATCTGAATGAAACAAAAGATCAAAGTGTAGTTTCGAAAAGGAAAGGAGCTTCAGAGCGCGGAGCTTCAGATGTGTTTACCGTTTTCGAAACATTTCGTAACGAGACGCACTGGCGTGCAGTCCTGCAACAGTGGAATGAATCGATGCAGCAATTAGACGGTGTCGCAAAGTCGGCCGCAGCAAATCACACAGTCGATGCTGAAGGTTTGTCGGACTCTCTAAACTCATGAAATGATAATTCATATTATTTCCGTAAGCATGAATCAAAACACTTAAAAAAACCGTTCCAATATAGCTTCTAGCATACTAGCTTTAAACACTTAATGTGATATAATGATCATTTAAGTATCAATATCATTCATTTTTTTAAAAAATAGGGATTTGATTAAGTTGAATAATGTAATGTTGAAGTAATGATAGTATACAATGAGATATGGAATAGGAAAGAAGTAGTGGAAGAAGAAAAGGGAATAAGACAACTGCCAGTCCGATGGCGCAGACTTAGACTGACAAGCAAATGGCCATGCACTGAGGCAGGCGTGATACACTGAATATAATGGGTGAGTGCCTTAAAAGAAAAAGAAGTTATAGGGCCCAAGAAACGAGGAACAACATAACGTATTAAATTAAACACCGATCTAAGCTAGCCAAAACGATAAGCAAGTTAACGAAGCTCAAACAGGAAGTTCTATAAGCTAGTAAGACTAGTAGTAAGATGAAATAGCGTTAACTATCTCCAATAAAAAAAAATACAAATATTGTGAAAGTATACTATAGATTTGAAGTTCCACACTAAGATTCCACAAGAGAGTTTCACACTAGGATTCCACAGCAGAATTCCCCAGGAAAGTTCCACAAACAACCTGAGATGAAACAAGATACAAAATCAACATGTGGAACCGAATTATGGAAAGTTCCACATGAAGGTTCCATATGTATCCACATGCGTCCACAGGCGTTCACACGATATTCCACAACGTCCACAAACGAAATCATCAGAATCATCACCCAATCAATCACCCAAAAACATACACAGAATTCTTGATTTCGGATCGACTTCTGACTTAGCAAAATTCATTCACTTCATTCAACTACTCTGGTACCTTGGGCAACTGCGCTTACAGCTACCTTTTGACTAACAACCCTTACTGTCAACTTCACTCATCACTCTAGCTTCTTCTAGCTCATTCTAGCTAATCGCTACTCTAGGGATTCGACTCTCTTCTCATTCGCTAACTAAAGAGTCTGTACTCTGTCTGACTTCGGGGTCGGAGGAGTACAGAACAATAATGCCTTTTAACTACCACCTGTTCAAAAATTATTTTCATACTTTCATCTAGTATGACTCCTGAACAAGAATATATATAAAGCTCATACTTTATGAATAAATACTAAATCTATAAACTCACACAGAGTGTTTACTTGAGTATCTTATTCATTGTATATACATACACTCATAAGACACTATATTTATTTGTGTTTTTCAAAAAACATGGAATTTTTTTGAAAGAAAAAAAAAAATTTTTTCCTAGGTTTTGTGTCATTCAAAAGTTTTTCAACCCGTATATAGAGCAAATCATATTTTATAGACCCAGCATTCAACAACTGACTATTTAACTTTTTTATAGCCTTCTTTCTGCACAACTTTCAAAATAAAAAGTAATTTTAAAAAAATAATTTCTGAACAGGTAGTAGCTGTATAGGAATCTACGTAGAAACCACACATTAAAAAACAGTGTTGAATAACAAAAGAAAAACTAAATTTAAAAAACTAGTATGGTGACTACTATGGTCACAGCCTAGATCATACTGACCGTCATAGCTAGGGTCAAAGCTCAGTACTAGACTGAGTATTAAAGACTATACCAGTCACCTACTAGCTAGTCACTATACGCACGGACGTGGGCGGGCGGGACATGAGGGGGGTTTTAATCAAACGGTAGGACCCTATACGAAGCTAAAAACGTGCAGTATGGCCTTATCTGGCGGCCCCGGTGCCCTCAGAGGCCCGCGACCTACCAAAATGATCGTCAGGACCCCGGCATTTCAAATCTGGCAAAATTTTGACCGCAACTTTCCGGGGTCACCCTCAAAATCACTAAAATGTCTGAAAAAACCTCAGAAAGCTCACAAATGTCTGCAGAGGGCCAAGTTCGTTCCCTCTTACCTTGCTTTCCTTCTTGTTGTCCAGAGCAGTATTGGTGGTAAAAGTCGCACCATTCCCCTCCTTTAAGACCAGATAGCTTGTGTCTATGTCAGGGTGAAGTCTTATTGCACCACTGGTCTGGTTGGATGGGTTTGGCAGTTGATACTGCGAACAGTCAGGAATTGGCCCTTCTAGCCTCCTGAGCAACATTCCTTCTTTTCACCAGGAGGCCCCGAAATCGACAGTTTTGCCCAGTGCCTTTTATCAGTTGACATCCTTCCAGGGCAGTGGGATGGGTTGCTGGTGTGTCTGCTGGTTGTGGGAAGGTGAAATTCTTTTGTGTCTTTGTTGTGGTGAAGTGACGTCTCTGGAGCATTGATCGACTTCCACTTCCCCAGGTAAGTCGTTCTGTCTTGCTCATTCCCTCTAAACATGATCGTATGCGTGTTAGGCAGTACCTCTGTACGCTGGATGCAGGTTGAAGGCACTCAAGAAAGAGAAAGGTCTTCTGGCGATTTCACATAAGCTGCCCCCTGGAGTGTATCTTTCTGTTCCTGGGCAGACTTGTCACTTGAAGTCCACAGTGCACCAACTATTCGTTGTGTCCTGTTGGAACTAAGTTACCTGGATCAGATGGAGTGTGTCAGTATGCATTTTATCATCATTGATGCATCACAGCCCTTTATTCACTCCTGAGTCCAGGGAGGTCTCTTTGGCCTCTTCAGGTGTCAGAGCTCAGACGTCCGTTCTTTGCACTCCCTATGTGTATTGGAGTCGTTTTTTCTACACCAAGCAGCTAGTGAGAGTCTAGAGAGGCGAATTGACGTCTTCTAGGTGAGTTAGATCGGGTTCAGAAGCGGGACGAAAGGAAGGCAGGGCTTTCTTCTCCTTTCCCCATACGAGGCCAAAATCGTGCAGTGTGGGCGGCGGGGTCCGGTTTGATTAAGACCCCCCTCATGTCCCGCCCGCTCACGTCCATGCGTAGTGCTAAATTTATGTAGTGGGTAATGTTTGTTACTGAGTGATACACTGATACCAGGTGTTACTAAGGTGTATTCAAATTTAATTAATGCTTGATTATTTATATATGCCTAGCTTTTTTTTCTTTTTTTTCTTTGTATCTAGCTTTGTATGCAGGGACTTAAAGGATAACTTTTAGGATAATTTACTTCATTTGATATCTTCATTGATCTTTTATGAATAATGAATACTTCACAATTTGATTAGGACTTACAGTTTTAAGTGATATTAATGATTGAATCAATCATTCATCATCTCCAGGCTGCGTGACAACAATTTGACAGCGAGGTAGCTCTTTTTTCAGAGCGCGCATCTCTTTGCTCTTCCTTATTTGCTCGACAAGACCCTCTCCCTCAATGTCAGCCACTGTGAGCACCAGATGCTTCAGTTGTTGAAGCGGTTTGAAGTGCTCGAGAAGCGTCGACGCGGTTTTGGGTTCATCGCTTACCATTTCATCATCAGGAAAGAGAAGCACGCAGAGTCGCAAGAGCGACGGGATGGCACTCAGACCTGCAACCAGAAAAGGCAAAGACTCGTCCGACGTATCAATGCTGACAAAATCGACTGTGCAGTCCGATTGTTCCCCTATCCATCGGAATAGCTCCCTCACAGCCTCCCCCTTCGATTTTCCAATGAGGGAGATACTTTGGGGAAATCGGATCTCCCTCCTCCCTTTTACAAGGGCGTCCTTGAGAAAGTCCGTATACAATTTCAGCACTCTGGGACGATCGTCGAAGCCGTTTGTGAATTTAACCGCATACTCCTCCCCCCCTTCTACCCCCTCCTCCAACCGTCTCCGAAATGCCAGAGGAGAGATTGAAACTTCGCACCAGTCCTCAGGGAGGGGGCCGAGCTGAATCAGGTCCTCGAAGCGGAATGTCTGCACTGCATAAAAGTCCTGCACGCGGGTTGTGGCAGCAACTAGGGACTCAAAATTGCACTACCCACGTCGATGGTACACAGTTATGTTCAGCCCCTCTGTTCGGTTGTCAGACTCTGCAGGTACTTTTGTGTAGCTGACTACTGTGACTTGAGGCTAGTCATGCTGTAGAGCACGAAGGTTATTTCCGTATAGGCAGGGGAGGAACCCCGAACCGTGCTTGAAGAGGGCATCTTCCTCTTCGTTTCTCACCCATTGATAAAGAGAGCAGAAGTCCTGAAACAGAAGGGAGAAGGAACCATATTTGTCGGGGGAGATAGGAGGAGGACTCCCTTTGAGGAAGTACTGCTCCGTCCACTGGGTCCCTTCTTCTGTGTCAACTTGTTCTTCACTCTCTCCCTCTTGTCTGCCTTGGCAATGCCCCCCCGCCTCCTGCTGAAGCTTCTCATGGAGAAGTCGCTCACCATCTTCCCGTGCTGCAGTGATCAAGTCAGGATTAAGACCTCCCATAGGTCTTCGTGCCTCTGCCTTTTGCATACTTTCAATGAGCTTCAACACATCTCTGATTGTGGAGCCAGAGGGGTCTAGATGCTGGGCAGAATGCCAGGGGTAGGAGAGAACAAAAATTCCTGGTTTGTCATTGGGGAGTCCGCAACTGACTTTCACGTGAGTGTAGAGAAACTCCAGCGCTTGCTCTTTGGAAATATACACAGACGGAAATCTGCTTTCTAAATCTTGATGACGCTTCAGCTTGTTGCCCATGGCTACAAATTTCGACAGCTGATCTACCCTCAATAAGGCAATCACACCTTTCAAGTGCATCCAGTAAATGCACATGTCAGTCTTGTACTTCCTGCTTGAGGTCATGGTCAGAGCTTCCATGGCACACCCAAGCCCAACACAGGCAGCCTTGCCTTTTGGGTAGAAGAGGAAACAATTTTTGATACTCCCTTCCGCAACCCCCAGCTCCCTCTTCCACGTCCGACTGCATTCGGATAGAGACTCACCGCAACATCTGCACATGTTCATGAGTGGGTCTTTCGGAAACTTCGACAGAGGAACGAACCCCCCCACCAGAGAGGAATACTGCGGTTTGAACTCATCATCCCCTGCTTCCCATATGATTCCATCATACGCAGCCCCTATTTCTGTATCAGTGCACTGTTCCCACAGGCTGCGCACCCACTCGAGCCCTCCCTCCTCTACTCTCGCAGCCCTCTTATTGCTCAAATACTGCCCCATCCCTGCGAATTGACTCTACCTTGTAGATCGAAGAAATTCCGTACGCCTGCACAAAATAAATAGGAATAGAGATAGAAACGGAAACTCATTGTCTTCTGGTGCTGTAAATTAGTCAAAAAGCCTCTGTATGTGGGCTTCTGACGACTTCATGCAGATGAGATTCCGATGTTGCATGTAAAAATATAAAGGGAGGCACAGCCCGGACGTACACTGCAGAAAAAAGTTAGCTGATCCTCATTACACTTCATTGAAGGATCGAAAGGATGATCAAAAACCCTGCAAGATGCTGGAGTTGTTTATCTTGGGGCCGCTCATGCAACTTTTTGAGTCTCATTGAAGGCCCAATGAAGGGTTCGTACTAAGGCAAAGGATTGCAAAGGTCAGACATATGTTTGTACATTGCGCGCGGCCGGGCGTAAGCTTGCTCCTAGAATCGAGAATAACAATTCCGCAAGCGGAACCTTCGGACAAACTAGGCTAGATCCGCCCCTCATATGTGGGGACGCGGCATGCATGACAAAACCCTCGATCATCATTTTGTACATTTTCCCATTCAAAAACGAAAAAAGGATCATAGACATATGAATACAAATTAACAAAAAGACTATATGTGTAGACCCAAATTTTTTATTTAAAGGGGAAAAAAAAATCACGCAGGCTATGAACACCCAAACACTTATAAATACTTGTAAACAATGCATGACGCCGGTTTTAAAATTAGACTTTGAAAAAATAATGATTAATTGTTTTATACTTTTTATAATTTAACTTACACAGGCCCTGGGAGCTACCGGGAGCTATATTTTTCTGCATGTTTAATTCTAAATATAACAAGACCCTCAATCAAATATATAACAAGAATATAGTACTAGACTACTACCATGGGCAACATAAGTTTTGTATACTCATCTTTTAACCTCTCTAGTACCAATGAAATATGATAAAAAGTAAAGTTTATAACATTTATACAATTAAATTAATAAGCTATAACGGTTTCAATCATGTGTTAATTAGGGGTTGTGGGGAGAATGTGTCTCAAATATAACGAAACTTATTTTTTCTGGAGTGACCGATCGACCAAGCCTATAAAAAGTAAGACATAAATTTATAATTGAATCCAGCTTTGCCAATTAAAGATATATAAAGCCAATTACTTTAAAGTAATACTTTATGCTCTATCTACTTCTATTTTAGCCTACTTGATCCAGTTTTGTCTTCAAAAACGAATCTTCACCAACTCTATAAAAAAATATACAATACTTTTGTCGCCTATGGTAGTAACTAGTCTGTCATGCTAGCTGTCATGATCAAGAGCACTAACTTACTGTACTCTAACTAGCTCTCTAAAGTGCTATACGCTATCAAAGCGTGACTAGAAAGAAAATGAGAATTAAATAAATTGACTTAATCGAAAATAGTGCTAAGTAAAAGAGAATGGTGTGTGTCACTTACGTTCATGACCTAGTGGTTAATATATAACATTAACAAACAGAAGATCATAGGTTCAATCCTCGCTACCTGCCTTTTTAAGGATCAACAAGAAAAGAGACGGGACGTTAACGTCCTGTACTATACAGATTTTGGCCTGTCGTATTTCGATCGAAATCACATGAAAGACTTCCGAAAGACTTTCTGGAAGACTACTATAAAATCAGATTGATCACTGAATCGTAAGAAAGCTCCATGCTCCTGACATCGATCGAGTCTGTCACTAAGGATCGACCTGAATCGCTCCAGCGACATCAAGCCCTGAAGACCCTTGAACCTCTGCAAGCACTTACTAGCGCCAACCCCTCTAAGTAGGCCTTAACAAAAGTAACTTTAATCATCATTATATTTATATAAGTTTCTTTATCAGCTAGTTTATCATAGTTTATCAGACTAACTAAAGAAGACTACTAAACCGGGAAACGGTGGTAACTTTTCCTGGAACTTAATTTTTATAACTATGAAACTGCATGACATACTATAATATACATAAAACGACATGGTAAAAACGTACCACATAATAAAATTAATTTTTGGGGACAGCATAAGAATTATAATGTACATACATCTAGACACACATTTTACAAATCTAATTGAAAAAAATTTGAGACTCGATTAATTGATTGCACCGGCATGATGTTCATCATGATTAAGGTGGTACGTTTAGACCAATTAGCGACTACTTAGGCTCTAGTCAACCAGGCCCCTGCAGGGTATAACATGACATGTAACACATGCAAACTAGCATGCAAAGTTTGTTTGTTTAGGTAGCTAGGCAGAGAGTCTTCTCTTTTGGGGGTCAAAAATTGAGTTTGCCAAGCTCTTCTTCTAATTTCTTTGCAAAAAATTGTTGAAAACGATTGCTAAGGACCGTGTCTTTATTGAAGTGATTGTCTACAAGGACGCCGCGGTGGTCCACCACGGCTTTACAGAGCCGTGATGGGTTCGGAGGCCGTTCTGGAGGTTCACAGGCGTAGTCACTGAAGTCGAAAAGGCCGAGCTGGTTTGGATGCTCCCTGACCAGCTCTTCTACTTTAGGGAGGACGGGCTTGCTCCAGTGAAAGTCGCAATCCGAAGGATGGCGCTTCTCGGCAATGCACCTGTTGAACTTGAACAGAGGTTCTCCGGCTTTCATCGGATTTGCAAGCACGAAGAGTGCACGGCGTCCGGCCTTGAGAAGCCGAGAAAGTGCAGCAGCGTACCCGGCATCGAAGGCCTCGAGAGCCTCCGCCCCCTCGAGCCAGGGATCGTTTTTGGTGCTGTGAAGAGGTTTGATCTTCAGACTTTCAGCACCGTAGAAAAAGTTTATGACCAGAACGACGCTGTTGTCCGTCGATCCCCCCGCCTGCTGCGTGTGGGACTCCCACGGGGGGTCAGTCATGTAGTCCATGAATGCAGACGAAGTGTCATTGCATCCGTACCACATGTAGTTCTGGGCTTTGTACCTCTTTTTCCAATGGATTACCGCTAGTGGGCAGCCCAGGGCAAACCGGAAGTGCAGTGGAATCCCCCGAGACTCTGTGAAGCTGACCAACGCTGGGAGAATGGTGGACAGATGGGAGTCCCCGTACGCAAAGATGCTCAATTTTCCTTGCGATAGGTCTGGGAAGACATCTGTTTTTTCATACACAAAGGAATGCATGCGTCTAACTTGGCAAGAAGGACACGAAACACATGTTCGAAATCGCCATGACGTGTGATTTAACCGATACCACCAGGGTTTGATTGGTATGCTTCAATTTATCGATATACCATTCATGCAAGCGTGCGTCACGATTCTGCAGAAGAAAAGAAGAGCCCCCCCCCATGCAGCTCTCTGTCTTCTCTCCGCTTTCGGCAGTCCCTCTCTTTCAACTTTCTGCATGTAGCCGTTATTTCTGTCCTCCATTCTATGGTTGCACCAGTCAAGCACTCCTAATTTCTAGAGGATTCACTTCATCCTTCCTGTTAATATATCTCTTTTTTTCATCTGCTCTTTTTCACTTGAGTTTCCCCCCCCCCCCCNTTCAGTCCTTCCTTCACTGCTTCATCGCTTCTCTCCCTCCTTTCTTCTGTCTTTCGTTCTGTCTCTCCCCTCTTCCATCTGCTCTTCTCACGGTTCCTTCCTTCACTCGCAACTTCCTTCCTTCCTTCCTTTCTTTCTGTGTTTCTGTCTTTTTCTGCCTTTCTTTCTTTCTTTCTTTCTTTCTTTCTCTCTCTCTCTCTTTCTTTCTTTCTTTCTTTCTGTCTGTCTGTCTGTCTGTCTGTCTTTCTGTCTGTCTGTCTGTCTGTCTGTCTTTCTGTCTGTCTGTCTGTCTGTCTGTCTGTCTTTCTGTCTGTCTGTCTGCCTTTCTTTCTTTCTTTCTTTCTTTCTTTCTGTCTTTCTTTCTCTCTGTCTTTCTGTCTGTCTGTCTGTCTGTCTGTCTCTCTGTCTGTCTGTCTGTCTGTCTGTCTGTCTCTCTGTCTGTCTGTCTGTCTGTCTGTCTGTCTATCCGTCTATCCGTCTATCCTCCCTTGCTTCCACCCTCCCTCCCTACCTCCCTCCCTTCCTTGCTTCCTTCCTCTTCGCTCCCTTCCTTCCTTCGTTCCTTTCGTCCTTCTTTTCTCCCTCCCTCCCCTCCTTTCCCTTCCTTCTTTTCTCTCTCCCTCCCCTCATTTGTCCCTTTACTGCCCTCTTCTTTTCCCCCGCCGCATATCTCCTACCCTTTTTGTTTCCCGTGTCGACCTTCATCCGCTTTCTCCCCCTCCTTCTCTTCCTGTTCTTGCTGACCGTATCGAGGTCCAGTGCTGACAATTTGCGTGCCGTTTCCGTACAGACTGCACATCCCAGTCCGCTTCAGCTTTGCTGGAAGCGGGTTTTTGGGGACTGCAGAGTTCAAAAAAGGTCCAGCAGAAATGGAAAAATGGAGAGCTGCAGGAGTCAAAAAAGCCGAGCAATGCAGAGCTGAAAGAGTTCGAGCAAAAAGCGCATTTTAAGAGAATGCAGAGCCCAAAAGCGCTCACTCTCTTCCCCGTTTCCCAGCTCTATCTCTGATCCAACCAAAAAAGCACAGTGCTGCTGTATAGCATCACGCGGTGTCTGACTGACCTGCCTCCTCCGGACGAGCCTCCGGACATTCTCCCAGACTCGGGCGGAGCATTTTCAACCACAAGTCCACCTTTAGCTCGCCAAAAGTTGAATTCTTAAAGATAAAGTCATCCCCCCAATCTCTCTGCCCCCCTACCGTTCCCACGCTACCGTCTTCATTTGTTCCATGCACCGATGGAGACTGGTTTTTCTCAGGAGCGTAGAGATTGAGGGGAGCCTGCCTCTGAGGAGGGAGGGTTAGCTCCTCGATTTCTCCCCCCTCCGATACAGAGGAGAGGCCATCTGCTTTTCCGAACTGCGGCGCTTTCTGTTGCTGGTCCTCCTGCTGCTGTTGTTGCTGTTGCTGCTGCTGCCACTGGACCGTTCCCACCGTCGTGGGGCTGCTTGCAGGAGTTAGGCTGTGGCTGATAATGAGAAACCAGGAGGCGACAACAAAGACCAGCATCGCCACCGCCCCCTTGAAGATGATTGACATCGAGTTGGTGCTTTTCTTAGCTGCTGCTCGCAATGGTGCCTCCAAGAACACAAAGGAGAGCCAGGCGGGAGCCAGAGCAAATGTTCCCGCCCAAGCCTGAGCAGCAACAGAGGCATCTGCATGCAGAGAGACAGATGCACAAAAAGATACAGTTTACTTTGGCAAATAGAAAGATTGATCAAACAAAGGGTGCGTGAGCTTCGGATGCCAGAGGAACAAATGTATGGGAGCAGCGTGCCGACGTACCGGGGAACAGACGGAGGAAGAAGATCTGGAACGGCCAGTGCCAGAGGTACCAAGAGTAGGACAGCTGTCCCAAGAAGAGCATACTCTTCCAGACCCCGCTGGCAACCGTATCAAATGGCCCACGAAGAAATCCCAATCGTCCCTGGGACCCTACAAGTTCTGCTGAATATGCAGACTCTGTGGGCCTTTCAGCGTGCGGGTGAAAAGCTTCGGGGCCCTCTTCGAACCCTGCGATATATGCCATGGTAAAGACGGTGGGTATGAGGGCCCAGTACCCAGGCCATGTCCTTTCACTGTTGAGGAAGAGAAGAGATACAACCAGTCCCAAGTAGAAAATTGCCTGAGTGAGAACTTTCCATGTACCAGAGAGGGGCTTCTCCTGAAGCCAAGCACAGAGGCCTCCAGCGCCAAACTGCCATGCCCGAGATACAGGGAGGTAGAAGGCGAACGGCTGGTTGTTCTCCGTGTAGTAGATGTTGAACACGAAGGAGCCCCCCATCAAACCACATGCTGCAAGAACAAGGAAGATCTGCCGCCCTCGAAATTGGCAGCAGAGCTTCATCAGTAGGGGCCACAGGATGTAGAACTGCTCCTCAACGTTGAGGGACCAAAAGTGCAAAAGAGGAGTCTGCCGATCCTCCTCGCGCTCTTGAAAGTAGTCATCGGCCGTCAGGGCTTGTTGTATATTGAGGCCGTACAGCACGGCCACGATGGCGTCTTTAGCATCCAAGACGAACTCTGGAGATGAAGAGATGAAGAGTGACGCTATAACGACGGAGGCCGCCAGGAGGAGTGAGGCTGGAAGGAGTCTGCCAATTCGGCGAGAGTAAAACCCCCACAAGTCAATCGACCCGGTCTTTTGGTTTTCGGAAATAAGAGATCGGGTAATGACAAACCCTGATATAGTAAAGAAGATGTCAACCCCAACGAATCCAGCTGCAAAGCACGGAACTTGCGCATGGAAGAAGACAACGAGGAGGATCGCGAAACCACGTAGGGCTTCAATGTCTTCCCGAAAAGCTGAACGGTTTACCATCGTAGCGACTCGCAAAGACGCACGATAAAATAACAGAATGTTGAGAACTTGGAAGACATCGACTCCTGACTCATTCACTCTATGCTCAGAACTTTGACGGTTTCGGATCCAGTGCATGTGGTATAATATTATTATATATATTAATATATCGGTACCATGCTGTGCATATACAATTCAACAAATTTAAAAAGTTAGTTCGCGCGCTTTGCGCGCAAAGTAGCAAGTGCCTATAGTCCCGCGCGGCCCCGGAAAGTGCCGTGACACCGCGTATGTGTCGTCCGAGACGTTTTTCGCTTTCCGGGACATTCGCACTGTCAATTTAGCTCGGACGGCGTGGGCGGCTAGCTCTCCGCGCGCGCGCGTAACGCGTACAACGTACACTTGACACAAACTCGGACAACAGTCGATAAGTTCTGACCTTTCTTGATGCCCTTCGCGAACTGGACGTCGATTTTGTTGAATTTCGACCCTGAAAGTGGAAGGTGCGCGTGGGCAATCGGCCTGAAGGTGTTGACTTCTTGAGTCATCGCTATACATCGTTTGCCTGTGCGATAAGAGGGGTGCACATGAAGCGCATTTGCAGTCTTGCGTAACGGCGTCTCTGTTTTAAATCACAAGTTGAAAGTCCACTTCCCTGAATTTTTCGACGGAGAAACGTTTCTAGAGCGGCAGAAAGAAATATAAGTGCCTATCGAGGTCGATACACAAATTGACTGGTCGTCTGATGGGGAGGTATCCGACAGGGCCGAATCCAGTGTGTGCTGTGAGTCGATTCGCTGCATAGCGTCGTGGCCCGTCTCCGTCTACGTTGCATGGCCACTCACCGTTGTTCCTGCTTTGCTGACTTGCAGCCGCCGGAATGCCACCCACGCATTCATGATTGGAGCGCTCAACCAGGGCTTTTGGTTCTCTATTCCTTTTGGGCTTTCTTTGGCCTCTTCTCTCTTGCTTGGTTTGTGGGCAGATGGCTTGCCTTGGTGTACTCAAGAAAGACCAGGGGGGATCCCAAAGCAGAGGGGGGTCGTCAGATGAGCATCGTAGGATACAAAGACCACTGGGTGGGTACCTCTGTGTATTTTCTGTGGGTCCTCTTCTCACTCCACTGGGTCGCCCTCTATCTGGTGATTGTGATTGACCACAGATGGGACTGCCAGGTTCGTCGGATTCAACGTCGGGGTATGCAGTTGGGGGGGGGNGGGGGGGGGGGATATGGGTGAACGGAAAATCCTCTGCATAGTTATCACGGGTTGTTTTTCTTGTGATTCGCTTTGTCCATCTGCCGTTACCTTCTCCCGCCTCTGCCCCCTGCTCCCCTCCCTCACCCGTCTACAGCCTCCAAGGGCGCATTTTTCTTCGGGGCACTTAGCGACCATAAGAAGACCTTCTCGCTTTCCTTGTCTTGCCTTCTCGGCTCGAAGTTGGCGAATTGGAGAGATAAGTGGGGGTGGTCAATAGCTTTCTGGAAAGATTTGAGGAAAAATGAAGCTTTCCCGCACAACAATTCACTTCTTCACTGGCTGTGCATTGCATCTGCCAGAATGTCTGGAAGAAGGATTCCTGGAGACCTACGTATTGGAAATGCTGCGTATGAATGTGAATGTCTGACGCGATCTGTATTGATGCAGTTTGGCGGTTGGGACAACTTGTGCTTTGAGGGCCAACATTTCATTACGGGGAACACGTTGAACAATCAGAGGGCGATGTTCACTGTGTGGATGTGCTTTCTCGCCTGGCTGGTCTTCCTACTGCTGTCAAAGGACCAACTGAGAAACTGGTTCAGACTCCAAGTCAGCCAGCCAGCCAGCCAGCCAGACAGACAGACAGACAAGGCAGACAGCCAGCCAGACAGACAGCCAGACAGACAGACAGACAGACAGGAATGAAAGAATTAGAGAGGGGGGGAGGAAGATAGTTACAAAATGAAATGACAAGTTTCAAGGGCCTCTCTGTCTGTATAGCTGTCTGTATAGATTGACAAAGCAAGACGTTCACAAGGAGGTTCCTTAGAGACTTCACGATCCCGACAGCTTCCTTCTTTTCTTTCTGTTTGTTCCTTTCCTCCTTCCTGGTTTGACGTCTCAGGCGCTCCTTTGTCCCCCTTCCATCTGGTGAGGGCGCACTGCTGCAAAGATGTTGTTAATTCCTGCAGGGTGTGAGTCTTCGGGAGGCCTCTCATCTGTTCATCCAGGTCAAGGCATCCCGACCCCCTCCCTCAGAAGGTCCAGCCTCCTCTGTTGTGGCGCGTGTTCTGCAGTTTGTTCGGCGTTCTCTGCCCCAGCGGTTTCAGGTCCGTCGATCTTTACGATTTTCCGTTTCTGTTTTTTTCCTTTGAAAGGAAGGAAACAAGTCGGTCTGTCTGGGAGGCTCTCTCTGTCCTGTCCTGTCGGTTGGAAGAAAAAGGAAGGCAACGCAACATAGCAGAGGCTGCTCGTCCAGAAACGCAGTCTGTTTCTGTAAGCAAGTGCAAAGACTTAGTTCTCTTTTGATAAAGGCTGGACACCCCCGATCGAGTCCTCAAACTGGGGAGGGGGGGACGGGGCAGTACAATCAAGTTTGGGTGAGTCACACGCTGCCTTCCTGCCTTCCTGCCTGCCTGCAGAAGAGTGCGAATGCGGCATTGGGTCAGGGCAGTGGGATTCGGTGCACGACTGTGGTCGTGAGGCCTTTGGAGTTTCACTTTGAAGGAGCAGGGGGGAAAGGAGGGGGGAACGGCTCTGAGCAGAGAGGAGAACTGTGCCCTGGATTCCTTCATCGATTTGTTGTTTTCGAGGGATCTCGGTGAGTAGATTTTGGATTCTTCGGATCGATCGCATTCATTTGCCTTCTCTACTCCAAAGTTTCTCCTTGTGCCACTTTCATTGTTTCCTTTTCGGATATGATTCTGTTTGCATGGGCCCTGCGATCAATATATTCATATGCTGCCTGCCTCGGTTTCGTCCCGGATGTCCGTACCCGCGACGGTTTGCGTAGCCTCGCTCTACTGCTGGTCAACTTTCCTCCAGGACCCTTGTCAGATCGATGGGCATGATTCGAATGGCGCAATCTGTTCAGCCGTTCCCTTGTCTGGCGGCCGCTGTTTGTGTGTCTGTCAATCCGTAAAGTGTACAAACACATGAACTGTCCGCATGCAGGTTTCTTCTCTGGGCACATGAGGGCAAAGAAGGGTGCAGGCGGATAGATGTGAAGATGCCGTCCACGTGCAGAGGTCTGTCTGCATTTTTGCGTCTGTTTATCGGTGTTCTTTCTGCTTTGTGTGCTGCGTGGGGAAGTGGGAGGTGGAGGCATTAGTTGGCTGCCTGCGTTTTAATGCATCTCTCCAGGGTACCTTGTGCATGTTTGAAGCCGCCTCATATGATTTCTGTCCACTTTGCCGCCTTTTGCCGAAATCCCCTTGAATTGCCACTGTTTCTATAGGTTCATCCGCCTACGCCCGTGTCGATCTGCATGGGAAATACACGGAGGCTCGCTATTCCATTCCATAAACCTCCAAGAGTTCCTTTCCTTTCCTTTCTTTTCCTTCTGGAGCTCGAGATTTGTCAGCTGGTTCTCAAGGGTTGTGGATTTCGCATGGATTCTGAGCATTTGTGTGAGGAGATTCATCTGCTTGCTGCATACACTTTCTTTTCGTCTTTCGATGAAACACCCCACATGCATGCAGGGCTTCACGATTTGTCATCTGGACTCTCTGATGGCGAGGCTGCCCGACTGAAGGCAATCGAGGGGGCGAATGAAATTCCATTCGAGGTTGGCTCGTGCATGGGGGGGGGAGTTAATTTTTCTCTTCATGGTGACAAGCAGGCAGAAACACAGAAGAGAACACTGTCGTCGTCTGGCTTGCTTTGCCCCTCAGGAGTCTTTCTGCTCTCCTGTCAAGAGACATTCTGTCGCATAAATATTTGTCGGTTGAGTTGCTTTCTTTTTACTGTTATTGCTCGACGTACCTCAATTGACCCTCCGACACTGACGCACGCCAGGCATTCGAGTCCCTCGATCAGGCGTTTGCATGCATCTTCAGAGTCGGTCTTTCCTTGTTGTGCCTTCCGTTTGCCTGGATCGCCATGAAAAGCTGATTGCGCGTTGGCGCTGTAGAAATGATGTCTATTCGAGTTTTCCTTGGAAATGATGCAAGCCCTTGCTGTGCAAAGATGTCCATTTCTAGCTGTGTCGCCTTTTTGAGCCTTCCCCTAATTATTGATTGTGCATTCATGCAGCCCGAATCTCTGATGACCCTCGTGGCGAAGGAGTTCTTCGGTGGCTTCTACATCTATCAGCTGGCAATCTACATGGTCTGGATTTGGTCAGTCTGGACAGAGAGCAGACGAGAGTCTAGTTTTGCAATAGCTTGATGAAGCCGTCTCCTCTTCTGGCGGACATTCGCTCAAACAATGCGACAACAAGACAGAGAGTTCTGATTGCGGGGTGTCTGTCAAGGCGCAGTATCGTCTCTTCTGGGGGGTACACAGAGCGCTTGATAAACACTCTGGTCGTCCTGCTGGGTACATATGTCTGCGTGCCTGCAGGTACGGCAACATCGTTGTGGCACCCGCCACGGGTCTCCTCATCGTTGCGACGGGACTCATCAAGGCATCAGTTGTGAGAAACAACCAGGTAGGGTAGGAAGGGGGGACGGGAGGGGGTTCCGGGCGGACATGAGAAATAATGAGTAGACATCAAGACCTGGAGTGATTCTAAGAAGACGCTGGAGGAAAGGACATTTTGGGCAAGAGAAGAGGCGCCCTACTGTCCGTGCAGATGAATATGCGGGAGTGACTGCCAAGTGTTGATCGATCTCTTTCGACGATCGAAGCATAAATTCAGAATGGTTGGTTGTGGCATGCACTCTCAGGAATCTTCTTTTAATTCGATCATTCACTCTATTTCTGTTTCTGCAGGTGACTCTTCAGAGGGTGTCCAAGCACAGCAGCGTGGAGAGAGTGTATCGGGGAGGCAGGTGGACTGATGTGCCATCTGAGGACATCATGCATGGAGACATAATCCATGTGAAGGTTCGTTGGCGTGTCTCTACGTTAGCTTGTGTGGCAACAATGCGCTGCAACTGAAATCTGTATCCCTCAAATTCTGTTCCCACACTCTGACTCTGTCCCTTCGTGAGTCTCCCTCCTATCAGTACCCGTGTCTTCTTCTTTCATGAAAGTCAAACCTCCGCGTAATCTTTGGTGACATGCTTACCAAGCAAAACCCAGCAGAAGCAGGAGTACAAGTGATACCTAGCTGCCCCGTGTTGTCTGTCTACGTGCTGTCTGCACTGCAGGAGGGAGGATGGACTGTCCCTTGCGACATTGCGTTGGTCAGAGGCGCGGCGGTGTGCAACGAGGCCGCTCTCACAGGGGAGGCACATCCAGTAGAGAAGCGACAAGTGCCTACAGACCCCAGAGTGGTCTTTGACTCAACAGCAAAGGCCTCGGCAGCTTTTCAGGTGTTTGCAGGGACGACCGTGATGGAGACGTCCCATTTGGAGGAAATGGAAAAGGAGGGGAAAGGGAAAAGGGAGGGGAGGAGCGAGAGTCAGGCGGAAAGTCCGGACTGCTGTCTCGACTCCCCTCCCTTTCCATCTCCCGTCCTGCATTTCTCTGAAGACAATGGACAGGTTGTGGGGGGCAAGGAGACCCGACAGAAGCCAGGGGACGAGAAAAGGACGGTAGAAGGTCAACGAGAGACCGAGGGATCCTCCCTGACGCAAAGTTTGCATATGCACAAGCAGAGAACTGGAGAAGAGACAAATGGGAAGGCTGGAGAGCGAAGATTGTCCAGAGCTGAAACTGGAGACCCCATGAGGGAAGAGGGAGAGGGATCAGAGGAAAGGGGGGAGACTGAAGGGAGAGCGGAGGAGGGCTGGGGAGATAAAACAGCGGTGGGCATCGTCGTTGCTCAGGTTAGTCTTGACATGCGTCGATGATCGGTTTTTCTTTCTGCTGTTCTATCATCCCATGCCGTTTCTTTCTGACATCGATTCATAGGTGATGCACGGTGAAGTGCCGAAAAAGTTCCTTTCTGACTCCATCCATGCAGCTTGATTCCCAGCCCCCCCCATTATGATTCGTTTCAATTTGAGAGTCGCACATCTGCCGCCAAGAGGGTTGGTTCATTCAATGTTCTTCAATGAAGCATGCAGTGGATGAATGGGGGTGACTG
Organism: Chromera velia; assembly: GCA_018398765.1. NCBI lineage: Eukaryota > Chromeraceae > Chromera > Chromera velia. The sequence continues at coordinate 44,056 of JAHBMJ010005529.1, read as the reverse complement.
TCTGACTGACTGACTGACTGACTGACTGACTGCAGGGCATCCACACCGCCAAGGGTCGTCTTGTGTCCTCCATTTTGTTTCCTGAGGAAGTGAAGTTCAAATTCGAGGAGGACCTCCCTCTGGTTGTTCTCGGGATGGTCTTCTACGGTGTCCTCGTCTTCATCACCTCCATGAGAGTCAGTCGGTCAGGCAGTCGCCGGGGAAGGGAACATCATGAGAGAAGAAAGGAGAGGAGGCAGCTAGAGGGGAAGTCTGTGTCCAAGCTGAGTGCCTGCCATTAAGCGAATGTCGAGGAAGAACTATGACAGATCTTCAGGCTTTGGACTTCAGTCACTCAGTTGGCTCGACAAATGCAGATACGTCGCGCCCACACACACATTCCCACAGAGTGTTTTTCATGTTTCAAAGAAACGTACAGTGGGAGTAGTCCACAAACAATCTGTATGTTTGGTACTTTCGGACTCTTCTTTTCAACCTGCAATCTGACCCTGCAGCTGATGGTGCTTGCGGGCTCGAAGTCCTCCTGGCTGGACCAGTGGGCCCTGGCTGTCACGACGATGTCGCAGGTCGGTCACTGTCTGACGGAGGTAGTGGAAGATGTTCCGGTTTTCAGTTTTGTGTTTTTCGCCGCTGATTGAAGTCCGTGATGAGAGAGAGGTCGATCAGATGTTCATAAAAGAAGAAAGAAAAGAAAGCAAAAATTCTTCGAGTGTGTGTGCACTGTCGGGTCGGATGCTGCTTCTGTTTTCGCAGGTCATCACCCCTTTGCTTCCTGTAGTGCTTGTGGCTGGGCCTCTTCGAGCTGCCCACCGACTAGCACAGAGAGGAATCTCCTGTCTCCAACCTGGAAGGACGACCTGTGCAGGTACGTTGGCCTGCCTGTCCACAAGGGTAGCGGTGATTTTTGTGCAGCCTTCTATCCCTCAGAGTTGCGGAAGGTCCCTTTCGTACCTCTCATGTTCTCCTGGTTTCCGTCCTCCTGGTTTCCGTCTCTCTTTCTCACTCTTTCTATTTTCTCCCTTTCCACTTTCCTGTCTGGCTGTACTTTCAGGAAATGTCAGGGTGATGTGCTTCGACAAGACAGGAACACTCACGAAAGAGAGCTTGGACTTTCTGGGGGTCGTCCCTCTATCTTTCCAAGGGACCGGGAGGTCTGAGGCAGCCTCAGACAAGGCGAAGTCGAAAGAGACCGACAGCACTCGACCCTTTTGCTTGGCAGATGAGCCTGTGCTTCCTTCTCTTCTCCGCGATTCTGCGGACATCCCTGAAAAACGATCCGTGACTCGTAAAGGTCGCCAGGGCACCCCTGTAGTCTCCACACCCTTTGAGGGAGGCGTCCTCCAGATAATCGTCTCCCCTGCCACACCCCTGTCGCAACCTTCCGATGTCTCTCGGGAAGACAAGATCAAGATCAGCAGGACAACATCATCCAGCGAGACCTCTGCACCTCCTGTGGACTCCCACAGCCCGACAGTGTCCTCTCAAGAGCTGCTCTACTATGCAACAGCGTCGTGCCATTCGGTCGGGAGCTTCCAGGGTGGTCTGGTGGGAAGTCAGGTGGAGGTTCAGATGTTTCGGAACTCCGGTTGGACCTTCTCATCTGCAGCGCTGGACAGACACCGCGCAGTCCCTTTCCGTGCAGGTCAGAGAGGAAAAAAAGACGGGGGAAAGGGGGGGGGTGCTTTTCGTTCCTTTTCTTGGGTGTATGCAAACATTTGTCTTGCAGGTTTCCTTTTTCTGCGAATCTGGTGGAGTCTCGTATCCATGAACTTCTCTATCCCTGCAGGCAACACCCACCTACCCGAGGTTTCCGTCCGAAGCATTGGAGCAGTTTCACATGCGGATGAGTTAACGAACTTCCATGTGCGTATGCGTGTATGTCTGCAGAGAGGAATCTGGAGGGGCCCCGGTGGCCAGGGTCTTCGAACGCAGGGCAGCTGTGCGTATTGAAGAAGTTTGAGTTCGACCACGGGCGTCAACTTATGAGCGTCGTCGTTGCCCTGCCTCAGGAGAGGGGGGAAGCTCTGTACTTCGCTCTTGCCAAGGGATCCTTTGAGGCTCTTTCTGGGGCCTCTGTCCCGGAAAGTGTCCCAGCTGATGCAACGGAGAGGGCCAAGTCTCTGGCACTGGATGGATGCTACGTGCTAGCCATGGGAGGCCGGCAGCTGTCGAAAGAGACAGTGGCCGCGATCCTGTGTGACGATCTGGGGAGGGAAGACGTGGAGGCAGAGTTTGGGTTTTTGGGACTCCTCTTATTTCGGTAGGCGGATACATGCACGTGGAAGACTTCGAGGCCAAACTCTCTCTGTCTTGGTCACTCTTTCTCACGACAGTCCAGGCCTATCCCTTGCCTTCTTTCTTGCGTTGTCGTTGGGAGAGTTGCCTGAGTGAAGGTAATCCTCTGCATTTGCGGAGGTAGCGAAATTGTATCCTTTTGCTGGCACCAGTGGGTAAGTACCTTAACAATGCTTTTCTTCGAGAAGATAGGAGAAAAGGACTGGTGTTGAGCTGTGGACTGCATCGGTCGAAAGAGGGTCTTTTCTCTCTGCGTGTACGTGTTTGCTGTGTCTTTTCTGCAGGAACGAACTGAAGTCCGACTCTAGCGCTGCCGTGCAACAGTTGAGAGAGGGAGACGTGAGGGTGGTCATCGTGACGGGAGACAACGCAGAGTGCGGGAACTATATTGCGAGGGAACTCGGGCTGCTTGACAGGTGGGAGGGATGCGTGCATGGCCTTCCTCCTCCTCCTCCTCCTCCTCTCGGTTGCCTCCTTCCTCTCGCCCTGTGAATGAGCAACGCTAGTTCCCTTGCATTGGACTTCTCTGTCGGGGCGCATAGTGAGTTTCAATCATCATCATTTTTTCTTGATTCCTATTGTCTTTTTATTTTTTGAGTGTTGTAATGCCCTTCACGCCGCATTTAGTGTTGGCAGAACCGGAGTTCCTTCCCTTCTTCTCACGACTCCAGCCCTTGTCTTTCTTTCCTCTTCCCTCCTTCCCTCCTCCTCTTCCTTCTCTCCTTCCTTCAGGTGCAAACAGGTGCTGCTGGCAGAGGTGTGCGACGGAGGCACAGTCGACGACGTCACCTGGAGCGACATCAGTCCGGAGGGAGAACAGGGACTGCGGACATGGGACGTTCTCAGGCAGGAAGAGGACCTCAGAAGTGGCCGTCTTGAGCTGTCCATCACGGGGAAGGCTTTCCGAGCTCTGTTGGCTGAGAAAACTAGGGTCGAAAAGGAGAGGGCGCAGACACATACCCCCCACGACACACGAGTTGATAAGTGGGACCTTGTCACCAGCGCATTTTCAGGGACAGTTCTCGACCGTGCTCTCTTCTTCACCCGCGTGTTTGCCCGCATGAGTCCAGACGACAAAGTAGAGGTCGTGGAGCTTTTCAAAGGGAGAGGGCTGACGGTGAGTGGCAGGCAGGCAACCCCTCTCTCAGTCTCCCATCGGATAGATAGATGCAAAGGAAGTTGCATGCATTCTGCAAGAAACTTCTTCGTACCGTCAACTTGCTTGTTTGGTTCAGAGGTCACTTCTCTCGAAAGAATGGCTGCTGTTGCTGCGCTCATTGCATTTGTGAACTTCACTGCAACATGAAAACTTTTCCCTTGTGGCTGCATGCAGGTCGGGATGTGCGGCGACGGAGGGAACGACTGTGGTGCCCTGAAGGCTGCCCACGTCGGCGTCGCCCTCTCAGACGCGGAGGCGAGCGTGGTCTCTCCGTTCACAGACAAGAACAAGAGCTGCGCAGTGAGTCGGTCCTCGAAAATGTCCTCTCCCCTGTTCTCTGTTTGATGTTCTCCTTTCTTTGCCTCCTCACTCAGACACGGAACCTGCTCCTTGCCCTGTGATGGACGGCCATGAAAATGGATGATGGGTTCTACGCGTGATTTAGTGACTCTCTTTTTAAGAGGGTAACGGACAGGCACACCGGATGCAACGTGGATGTAGGAGATGTGTGAAGATGTGTATCGGACACCTTCGAGAAAAACGACTGCTCTCAGGTTTCCATCCCCCTGTGAGTGAGTGTGTGAGTGAGTGAGTGTGTGAGTGAGTGAGTGTGTGTGTGTGTGTGAGTGAGTGAGTGAATGAGTGTGTGTGTGTGTGTGTGTGTGTGTGTGTGTATGAGTGTGTGTGTATGAGTGTGTGTGTGTGTGTGTGTGTGTGTGTGCGTGCGTGTAAGTGAGTAAGTGAGTGAGTGAGTGAGTGAGTGAGTGAATGAGTGTGTGTGCGTGTGTGTGTGATCGCAGGCGGTTGTTGATCTTCTTCGATTTGGGCGCTGCGCCCTTCATGTCTCCTTCTCCTGTGTGAAGTATCTCCTTCTCTACGGGCTCCTGGCGTCCGTGCTTCAGGTAGGCGAGGGAGGAGGCCTGCCAGTCGTTTGCTTTTGCTTTTTTTGGAAGTTCTCGGGGACTTCAAACAGTTCTTATTTCATTCTCCGTGACGCCTCTCTCCCTTGTGTTGACATCTCTCTCTCTTGTCTCTACTTCTCCTGGTATCTTTTTTCTCTCTGTCCTGCAATGTTATGATTCATATTTTCTGTCAATTGTTGGCTTGTGTCTGCAGCTGACGTGTCGGTACTGGGGAATTTTCATCGCCCAACTCTCTTACTTCATGATCGACATCGTGGCGGTACTCTTCGTTGGGTCCGTTTTTCGTGGGAGGGATTTTCTTTTGTGGGTGCGTGTGCGTGCGTGTGTGTTTTGGTGTGTGTCTAAGCGGTTGTTCTTTTCTTTGATAGCAGTAGCTTTCTATCTGGCTTTTCATTTGGAAATTAAAAGTTCACCCATTCTCCTCATGTTTGAGTGAGGATGCATAGGTCAGAATGGAACGCCGAGATCCTCTAGGCTTCCCTTGTACTGTATCTGAATAGAGCATGCGGATTCGCTCGGCATTGGCTAGTTATTTTCCCTTTGAAACTGGTGTCTCGACTTCATGCTCTTTGTCTCCTGCATGCAGTTACGCCATCTCTCTGGCTCATCCGAAGAAGCGGCTGGTCCCCTCCCGTCCGACTGCCTCCCTGCTGGGTGCGATCAACCTGTGGTCCCTCTTTGGCGTGTTCTTGATCTGCTTTGCCTTTTTTGTCGGCGCTCTCTTCCTTATGCAGGTGGGTCAAGGGTGAGGAACAGGGTGTGGTGTACTTGCAGCGATGGAAGTACGTGAACAATGTTGTGGGTGTATCTGTCTGTGTGTGTGCGTCTGTATCTGTCTGTGTGTGTGCGTGTGTATCTCTCTCTCTGTGTGTGTGTGTGTGTGTGTGTGTCTGTGTTCAGACGTGGGAAGGCTTTGTTCCCTGGCCCGCTGAGTTGACCGACTCGTGGCGTTTCTGGCTGCTGACAGACAACTGGGAGTCGACTGGGGTCTACACGATGATGTATCTTCAGGTAGGTGCATGGGCTTTCTTCCTGCAGGTAGGGGGGTTGCATACCCTCGAGGGGAAAGAGGGGCCAGCCGGCTTCTTTTTCACCAGAAAGAGGCGTTCTGTCTGTGAATCCTTTCTGAGTGTCAAACAATGCGGAGGGAGAGACTCTCTGCGGAGAGGAAAGTGTCACAGGACGGAAGAAGGTCACACACTGAAAGATTAATCAAGTTCTCGACCCCCTTGTGTGTCCAACGGCGTGCATCCAGGTACACCTGGCGGCAATGAATGGGATGTTTCTCCCTTTTCCGCCCTTTTTCTTTCTTCCTTGGTGCAGTACATCACGGGTGCGTTGATCTTCTCCTTTGGGCACAAATACAGGCGGGCTCTATGGAACCAGTGGCCTCTGCTTGTTGTCTGGGCTGTCCTGTACGGGTTCACTGTAGGGCTCCTTCTTGCTCCAGAGAACGTTCTATCTCGGGCTTTTCATCTCGCACAGGTTCGTCTCTTTGACTTTCTTTCTGGCCTCATACATATTTTCCCACCTGCCCATCCTCCTGTGTTATTCTCTCATATACATTTGCTCACCTCCACACCCTGATGTGTTACTCTCTCACATATATTCGCCCACCTCCCCATCCTGATTTGTTATTCTTTCTTCTACATAGCCTCTGAACCCAGTCCCTGTCCACTTTTCCTTATTCTTCTTGCCGTGCGCCCGTTTAGTTTATCCCCCCCCCCAACCCTGACGTCCGCACACGTGCATGCAGGAACAGTTCAACAGGCCCAACCCAGACAACCCCTACTGGCGTCTCTACCAGGAGAGGGGGGGGAATCCTTCTCCTGCCATGAGTGTGTGGCAGAGGGGGTCTCTCGTTCTCTTGGCGGTCGGAAGTCATTTGGCGTGTGCGCTCTGGCAGAAGAGTGTGGTGGAGGGGCCTATCGGAGCCGCGGTGAGGAAGAAATTTCCGTCCGTGCGGATTCGTTTTCCTGTGTGAAGACATGCAAGAGGAGGTGTGAGGGACAAAAGGGAAGCAAGGAAAGGCATTAAGTTTGTTTCATGAGAGATGGCCGGGTCTGCATGGTAGCCTGCATGTGTGTGACAGGGCGTGCATTCTTACGCTTTATGGCGCGCAACGCAGCACTTTGGCATTTTGTTTCGTTTGAAATTTCGGGGACATGAGGTGACTCAGGCGCACAAGGCTCAGTGCAACCGTCAGTCTGAATTGCAGAGACAGACAGCACAGAGAAGGAGAGAGAGAGAGAGAGAGAAGGAATCTGTCACACGACCCCTCCAAATTTCATATGCCGTCTCCATCAAACCTCTCTGCATCCATCCCTCCATGGATCCTATCCTTGATTGATCAAAGGATTATCTTCAATGTCAGAGATGAAGAACACAAGAGAGGAGACTCAAGTAAAGAGGAGGGAAGAGGGCATGTCTGAGGAGTCAGGCAGACCATCGAGGGGAAGGGAGACAGAGATCAAGCACGCAGTTGAAAGGAAGAAGGAAAGGGAGATCAAAACAGATCGCAGAAGGGTGTTTGGGTAGAGTGGCACACACACGCTTGTACAAACACACAGAGCAAGAGTATCTGTCTGAGAGAGATGGGAAGAGAAGGGGGCAGTGGCGTTCGGACCTTCTTGTTTTCGATGCCCCCTTGGAATGGGCATCATTCTCTCTATAGATAGCGAAGAATAAGGGGACAGGTCTGTTTGAGTGATGCAAGTGGGTGACTGAGCCCTCTGCTGTTTGTTCACTTGCACATCGTATCTGTCTGTTTGTTCAATGATTGGCTTGCTTGTTTGGGGTGTACATGCCCCTAGTTTCCGACTTTTTAAATGAAATGTGGAATTCCATCTCGGAAGGAAAGAGACCGCGGCTCTCTTCCAGATGGATTTGTGATTTGAATGTGCGTGGCCTACCTCCGTTGTGTCCGTCTGGGCGCGGGTGGCGGAGCAAATAAAGCGCTTGTGAGTCTGAAATCTACAGAGAGAATCTTTCTTTCTTCCTTCTCCCTCCCTCCCTCCCTCCTGCCTAGCTTCTGTGTCCTTCTCCATGAGGTCATTCACATGTGCTCTGCATGATCCTCTGACAGGTGCTTTGATCTTTCCCACTTGCCCTCTCTCTTTCGCAGCTCTTCTCCTTTTCTCTTCGTTTGAGATAGAGAAGGAAGAGAAAGTCGGACAGAGCCGAAAGGAAGGGCAGGCCAGAAAGAAGCAAGAGAAGATGTACATGCAAGAGTTGGTACCTGAAAGTTTTTGTTGCGCTTGATTCATCCATTGTGTGCGTATTACCCTGTTGTTTAGTTCCTCCCCTCTCCTCGCCCTGCACGTGTGGATCTTTGAATTTGAAAACCAGAGTCCGCTGACTCTCCATGCATGGCAGAAAGAAAGGTTGTTTGAACACTGCTGCATGCATGTACTGTTTGATGATAGGTCTGTCCGTCGATCAATCAACTGATCGACGAGGAGGCCCATGCATTCACGAGGGTCATTGGTTTGTTTGGTCCTTTGGGTCTGAGAATGCACTGATCGAGAGAAAAATTTGTTTCTCTCTTTTCTTCCCTTTCCTCCTCCCTTCAATGCCATCTCTTTCGTGGTACTTCTCCCTTCCTCTTCTCTTCGAGTGAAGAAGAGAGGGGATGTCGGATGCAGCCAGCCGAGAGAGAGCATGAGCAAGGCAGAAGTGAAAGGAGATCTATCGGAACACTGCAGTGACTATAACTCTTTGGTAAGGGAAAGAACTCGTCAATCTTCCACGGTTTTCTTCTGATTCTTACTTTCTTTTCGTGTGTATGTGGATCTGCGCGTAAAATGGAAACAAGGGTCTGCTTCACGACTCTGGATGCACTCCTAAATGGTTAACTGTTTGAATTCGACCTTTCGGTCAAATAATAGGTTCGCGTACTGATGAGGAACGACAATCTCAAGGATGCTTTTTCAGTGCGTATGTGCCTGCACGTCCTCTGAAGCCATTCATTCCAGCTTCATGCAACCCGGGTCTGCGAGGAAGCGCTGGGTTTGTGCTTGTGCTGGTTCGACCGTGTCTGTACATCATCCTTTTGCTTCGTCGTTGTCACTCCGTTTGTTTGTGAGTGACTTGGGTCGTTTCTCTGTCTGATTGATTCCACTTTCTTTGTCCTTTAATGTCAGCCTTACGAAAACAACAAGTTGAACGTTTGCATGTGTGCATTTCGTTTCTTTGAGTGGCAGTGAGTGTAGCGGGTTGGTCGAAGCATCAGTCTCCGACGGACTCGCTGGACTTTCGATAGGGATCCGTGCAGTCAACTGTGTCCAAGCAGAAAGGAGTGCGTGTGCTCAATTTTTCATCGTACTAGTTTTTGAAGCCACGAAGAAAACCCTGAACAATTTGAGATTCTTTTGCATGCGTGCATTGAGACATGCATGCAATGCAGTGCTGAGTGGAGCTCTGACAGATATGACTGTGAAGAAGGCTCACGGGTGCACACAATAGCTGTGTTCCTGCATGTCACCATTTGCACTCGCGCATGCAAAAAAAATAGGGTGTCCTCTGTCGAATACTATACAGTGTACACTTGATTAAAATTATTTGAAATAGAATTTTAATTTTAATTTTTAGGGGAAAAACAAATAGAAACTGGAACTTTGAATAAAAGTACGAATGACTAGATGTATCAAAAAAGACAAAACAATAAATATGTAACTTGCTAGGCTTGGATTCAATATACACATATATATATCTTTAGAATTTCTGTAATATAATAATATAAATATAATATAATATTATGTAACATCCATATAAATTTGCTTGTGTTTATCGATCTTTCCCTCTTAATTCAACCAAATTCTGCTTCGGGAGTCGGGACAGAGCAACCTCCCTCTGAATCCTTATCAAAAACCGCCTGATCAACCAAAGAGACGCATCATATCATCAAATTTTGCGCAGGCCGGCGGATCTCCCTTCTTTAACTCATTTCCTTCAAACCCTAGGCGACGCACAGTGGTAAAAAAAAAAAAAAATCTGAAAACGTCTATTCTTTTTTTTTTGTTTATTTAAAATTTTATTGTATATATAAAAAAAAATAAAGGTTAAATGACTAGCTTTAACTAGAGTTTGAATCATATCTAGGAGAAGGAGGATGAGCAAGGTGATGATGCAAATCCAACAGCCAGCCGTGAAAATGTGTTCAACCAAAAGCACGAGTCGATACCGCGTGGGGATGATACTGAAGTGGCTGCAGAATCTATGAGAAAGAAAGGGCGGATGCAAGTCAATGTGAATGGAAAACAAGAAGACATGGTTAGTTTTTTTAACAGACACAGCAAAGAAAAGAGAGAAAAGTCTGGTGACAGTGCAGTTGAACAAGGAAAAAAAGATTGCTTGGTCCGTGTTCAACAAAGTCGATGATGGAATGGTGAAGACACTAGTAGTAGAGACACTAGTAGAGACAAACGTACAATAATAACTAGGACTAGAACTAGGGTTGAAACTAGGGTTAAAAGATGTTTAAAACTTTGAGTTGAGTAATAAGTTCGCAAGGAAGTTAGTTTAAACGTACTTCTAAAAGGTGCTCCTCTAGGTGCTCCTACAGGTGCTCTAGGAAATCCTTCGTAGAAAAAAAGAAAAAAAAAAAATCTGGAAAGATCTATTTTTTTTTTTTTACCACTGTACGTCGCCTAGTTCAAACCAAACTTCATCCTCCTATATTACATGAAGTTTATATTGCATTGTATTATATTAGCGTTTTGTCTAAAATATAATATATATTGATCGAATCCGAGCTTAGGTAACTTTTTCTTTGGAGTATAAAATGATTTCTAATTTTTTTTAACTAAATAGTTTTTTTTTTTTTAACTTTTTCTGAAAATATCAAAGCAACTCATTAACTAGGCGTCGGCTAAAAGAAAAAAAAAAACTCTTTACTTTTTTTCTTTTCTTTTCTTTTTCAGTGAAACAACTGTTGTTCAAGTGTTGCATGCCTAACAATCTTATATTACTAGCTGTAAGTTGTATATGTTTTTTCTTTACCATGACTAAAGTGTATTTAAAATTTATATTTTCTAAAAAATATTTAATTCCTATAGACAAATGTATATACATGCACTGACGACAAAATAATATAGGTTGATATAAAAACTCTGTATTATAACTATTTATTGGAAAAATAAGTCTCATATTCAATCAAATTAAATCAATTTAACTTAATTATTTAAGTGAGCCACAAAATCACTTTACTAGATCACTTTATCAAATGTGACACCGAATCTTGCATATACAACTTGAAAGACGGTTAAAAGACCTTTAAATTGACAACAATTTTCTTTTGATTCTTTCTGATTCTAGTTCTGATTCCTTTTCTTTGATACATGCACGACAAGCCATACATGTAAGATGCGTCGAGGAAGAACCCTCACCATGGCGAATATATTCCCAGTCCTGTCAACGCATGTTGACAGTACATTCCGTGTGACTGGATGGACAGCCTCACTCAGTCGGCCGTCCGTTGAGGAGAGGGAGGGGAGTTACGAACGGGATGAAGGAGGTCGAAGGAAATACCAAAACTCAATGGAGGAGCACACGGAAGGAGTATGCGGGGATGGAAAGGTTCGCATGTCTCTCTAAGTTCAATTTTGAGGGGAGGGAAGTGACTGTCAAAAAGGAATGAATATGCTGCGCAAGCATGCCAAGCAAGCAGGCATCGGTGTCTGAGCTTCCAGCTGTCGGGATACGCTCAGAATTTTAAATACTCCAGGGGAATTGTCTGAGCCAGCCCTCTGCTCTGTGCCTTTCTTTCCTTCAAACAAACCTTAGGTCCAATCAATTTGGAACTTCTATTGATACAGTGCCATTCACCCACCCTCTCTGTTGTCACTATGCGAGCGAGCCTGCAAACTCGTGTGTGCGTGTGTGTGTGTGTGTGTCTGTGTGTGTCTCTCTCTGTGTGTGTGTGTGTGTGTGTGTCTTTGTGTGTGTGTGTGTGTGTGTGTGTGTGTGTGCGCGTGCGTGCGTGTGTGTGTGTGTGTGTGTGTGTGTGTGTGCGTGCGTGTGTATGTGTGCACGCGCGGAAGAGAGAGAGAGAGAGAGAGAGAGAGAGAGGGAGAGCGAGTGGCGTGACTGCATGGCTTCTTGAAACGGACCAAATCGGGAAGCTCTTAAATGATCCTTAAAACTGACAGAATTAAAGAACGAAGCAGCTCCAGCCTGGCGCCTGCAACTCGTCTCATTCACACAAAGTCAACCCACCAGAGAGCACCCATACCAAAGTTCGGTCGCTCTTTCAAACGGGTGTCATCAATGTGAGGTGGAACATGGAGCATGCACACACAACCACCAGAGTTTAATAGCAGTACTCACTCACCAACCCTGCCCGGCCCCTCTTAATTCGATCAGGCCACGACACAAAGTGCGACTTCCTCCAAGTCGACCTCGAGAGGCCCAAACCCCTGCCTTCCCTCTATCTCTCTCGTGTCCACATCCCATTCGTATTCGACTTGGGGAGCGGGGAGTCGTACTCGCGCCTTCACTTCCATCTTGGGGCTCCCGCTTTCACGTCCCAGTCGGAACTTTGGAGCGAAACGGAGACCGTCGTGGAGCACCTCTACAGGTAAAATGCGCTCAGTCTTAATACCAAACCGGCAAAAGACCTTGCCCCTCTTCAAGTCCACACCCCCAACAAAGTTCAGCCGACTCCCCACACACCCCTCCGCGTACTCTGCCCCCCCTGCCGCGATTCTCTCCTGCTTATCCTTGGACGCATGCGGGACCACCCACGAGTTCCGGTACTCTAGGCAGGACCCCTGGAGGCTGAGGTCCCCCTGGAGAAGGTTCTCTCTGACGCACGACACGGGGTTCAGCTGCTTCGTCTCGTGGTCGTACATGAAGCCGAGCTGCAAGCAGGCAGGCAGGTACACATGCTTGCAAGCAGGCAGGTAGGCATAGAAGCAGGCAGCCAGAAAAAAGGCAGGTAGGCATAGAAGCAAGCAGTCAGGCAGGGAGGTGGGCAGGCAGGAAAGCAAGGAGCAAAAATCATACAAAAGTTGTAGGTCATGCAGAAAATTTAGCGAGCGGCATGCATCCTGTATTATGAGCTTCAGAACAAATCTGACAGCTGAGAGAGCAGCTGCATGCGGAGACGGGTCCGCGCAATTTCTTCGCACAGACAATCTGCAGCTCACAAAGAGTATCTCTACTTCTCCGACAAATCCAATCCGCTGCAACGTGCAAAGAGGGTGCCAGTCGGGATCTCTCTCTCTCTCTCTCTCTCTTTCTTCCTCTCTCCCCCCCCCCACCCCCAGGGTGTGTGTGAGAGAGAGGGTACGTACGTACTAACTAATATGTGCGTGTGTGTGCACGCTGCTTCGTGGCTTGCTACTCTATGTATGTTTTGTGTGCTGCTTCGTGGCTTGCTACTCTATGTATGTTTTGTGTGCTGCTTCATGGCTTGCTACTCTATATATGTTTTGTGTGCTGCTTCGTGGCTTGCTACTCTATATATGTTTTGTGTGCTGCTTCGTGGCTTGCTACTCTATGTATGTTTTGTGTGCTGCTTCGTGGCTTGCTACTCTATGTATGTTTTGTGTGCTGCTTCGTGGCTTGCTACTCTATGTATCTTTTGTGTGCTGCTTCGTGGCTTGCTACTCTATGTGTGTTTTGTGTGCTGCTTCGTGGCTGTCTACCTCATGCAAATGAGCACCTGTTGATGCGCATGCGTTCTGCTCTACCCGTGACATTCAATCCTTCAATTCATAGAGTTTCAAGGGGGGGCGGGTGCAAATTAATTTGTCATCTTCAATGTGAAGGCAGAAAACAAGAGACATCAGGAAGCCGCCTGAACGGCGGCATGATCAGTTAACACAGGATGCCGTAAGGCGGAGATGGAGACGGCATCACGCGAGTACCCCACCCTGCGTCCTTGCATGAGAATTGGAAGTCCCCGACAGGGATAAATATATTCTTTTCGAGGCCGTACACACTGACTTGAAGTTCGCTGATCGGCACTCCAAACATTTTCTTCTGGAGTTTCAGTTTAGCCCCCATGTTCTTTGCGTTCACCTGCACTTTTGGCAATGAGGACCTGAAGCGCTTAAGTCGCTCGAAAAAGCGAGAGCGCTCTTCCTTGAACGTACCACTGGCAGCCACTCCCCACGCTAAGAGGGCAAACAGCAAATACAGGTACAAGGGAAAGACAGAAGTGAGCATTCTTCCACGCACGCACCGTCTACGAAGCGAAAATATGATACAAACTCTCACAAGCCGTCTCGAGTCTGCTTGCAATGTGGCTCAGGTTGTGTGAAGGAAGACGGCAGAGAAGCTTTTGGTGTGCTCGTCAATCTTGACAGATCGGTCATTTTGCTGGACTGTGCAAGACATCGTCATGCAATCATTGTCTGGAGTGTACATGGCTGCGTGACCACGTCTCCTCCAAAGACAAGGGGGGGGGGGGGTTCAAGAGACGTACCTGCTTCATTTGCCATGCACCCCCGAAATCTGACGCACTACGTGCGAATGGCCCGGAAAGCGAAATTAACTTTGGACTCGGAAGGACTTAAGTGGAATTAAGTGCCCCCTCAGCGATCTTTCCGGGGCATCAGAATGCGTGCGTCAATTTTTAATCGTCAAAAAAGCTGCTTGCGTCATGAGCGGTCTGTGCGCGCCCGAAGCTGACTAGTCTGTGCACACGCAAAGTGGCTCCCAGTAAAGTTTTGTAAGTGCCCTCCAGTTACGCTTTCCGGGCCATTTGTTTCTATGCCCCCCCGGCCTGCCCTTATAACGACAAGTTTTTTAGACAAATGCAAACTGTATCAGATTTTTTTATATATTTTTTTCATTTTTTTTTTACCGGTATCGAAATTTAACTTTAAAAAACTGAAAAAACTAGGACTGAGACTAAGACTTCATCCTTTTCATGACCATGAACATTTTCCCACTCAAAAACGAAAAAAAGACTGATCATGACTGAAATCATCTAAAATAAGAAAACAAAACTGGTTATTATTTTCTGTTTAATAATTTGGCAAATTGACATTCGATAGTACTCAATTTTTTTTTGTTTTTGGGTTGAAAAGCATTCACGATCATAAAAAAGATGAAAGAAGATAAAAGCATGCCGAAGCAGGTCGAGAAATGAGCGGGGTCAGGGACAGCAAATAAACACTCCTTGCATGGTAAGTGATTCATTCATTCTATTACATTCTATAAAAAGAATACGCATGTATGCGTACATGCTAGCGCATATGAGAAATATAATGTAAAAAATATTATTTCGCTTCATTTAAAAAAGTCTAATATATAAATCTAATATCGAAAAACATATTTGTTAAGTTGAGAGCCAGATACTCGCTAGGTAACTAGGAAAACTTTGCATATACGGTTTATTTTATGCTAGATTTTATGACGAATCTGCCTAAAAACCTGTCTAAGAACCTGTAAGTGTAAATTAAAAGAATCATATTCGATCTTACTATAGCTAGCTACATATTTAGATTTTACTTTTAAAATGGCATTGATTTTCTAGTTGATTTTGCATGACAATGAATGAAAATGAATATTGCATATATAATGTAATATGATGGTCTACTGGATTTTTTTTTCGAAGACGAGTGAATCACTGCCTCAGTCTGCCTAAATAACAGACAAAGGCTTGCTGGTGGAGATCGATCGACATGCCTAGCGACATGCTGATGAACCAGCATAAATCAGGACACTTACACGCTGTGCGCAAGGTGGAAAGGAGTGCTCAATCAGCCCAGCAAGGCAGGGGGCATAATTGGGGATTGGGGAATGTAGGAAGCATCAAAGAAAGGCGGCGCAGGATAAGTGAACACGGCTTCATGCCGACTCTCATCATCTAACCGACCGATCATGCAGTCCTGCAGGGGAAAAGTCGAAGATCACAGGGATCAATCGCGAAGACGAGATGGGGAACGGAAACGGGTGAGGTGCTCTCATATGCCGAGGCTGTCGATAACTCTTTTGCGAAGTTGTCCTCTCTGGCAGTTCGTTTGGCATTCTTCTCTCTTTCCACAGCACATCAGCCCCCCTGCAACCTCCCTTACAAGCTTTCCAAAGAAGCGAAGAGGCAGCCCGGCCCTTTCTCTTTCCATCCTTCCAGGGCTCTCCATCCGCACTTCCAATGCAAGGGCAGGACGGGAATTAAGCGCTTTGCTTTCCAATCCAGGAGGGGAATTGTTTTTTTTGTCCATCCAGGCAGCCGTGCACTTTACCTCTCCTTTACTTAGTCATTGTCGCATTGGAGCATGCACTCATTCAGTCATCTATGCAATAAAGGTGCAGAAGAATTCATTGAGGCACAACGAAGAGGGGAAGAAAAAAACGAATCAAGAGAGAAGGAATCCCTCAAACACACACCGAATTCGATCAGGCCTTGTCGCCTGCTTCTTTCCTTTCGTCGTCATCTTTCGCTTTCTGTTCTTTCTTTGATTGGAGGAGCCAACGACAAAGAACAAGTGCAAGAGGAAGAAGGGAGAGAGGGTGCGGAGCACGTAAAGAGGGAGGGATGCTAGGGGACAGGACAGGGGAGAGGCAACAGGACCTGCAGGCCTGCTGTCTCCCCTTCAGTCTGCCTTACAGCTCCAACCTGCAACCGTTCGTTCTTTCTCCTCAGCCTTTGCAGGCTCAGGAGAGTAGGCCTGTGCACCCACCCACCCACTCTCTTTTTCCGTCTCCTTTGAACCGTCAATTTGCTCTCCATCCCCTCAGGAAGTAAAAGAAAAAAGAGTGAGGAAAGCGATTTAGGACCGAAAAAGGATGGCTCTTTTTTTCCTCTTTCCCGTCGATCATCCACTCCGTTTTTCAAAAAAAAAAAAAAGAGCGGGCGGAAGAGTACCTTGCAGGGCTAGGGTTTTGCTCCAATACAGAAGGGGAAAAAGAGGTGAAAGCGTGAAGAACAAAGAGAAAGAAACCAGCGGCAGCAAAAGGGAAGGAAGGGCGACAATCTCATGGAGAACAAGCACGAAGTCTATGTGTGAAAAAAAAAGAGGGGCAAACTGCCGTGAGCAGTCAGTCTATCGATAGTACATTTCCCCTTTTTTTCAAGGTCTGGCAATCGACCGCCCTCCAACCGGCTTCTGCCTCCCTCAAAAGCATGAAGAAAAGGAAAAACGGATACGCGCAAACGCACGCGTGGAACGTGAATGGATACAGGAGGGGAGGACAAGAAACTACACACACACGAAAGAAGGTAAGAAAGAGAAAGGGAAAGGGGCTATAGAAAGGGGTTGGTTACACAAATGAAGGAAGGAACGAATCCCGTGCCGAAGAAACAAACCAACGCTCGCTCTGCACTGAAGGGGGGACAGAGACAGACATTCAGTCAGTCAGCAGTTCCTCTTCATCCTCGCTCTTTTGGTAGTCTCGTTTCTTGATGAGGTTTCGGATGGTCTTCATCTTTTTTGCACCTTCGTCCTCCCCGTCCTTTCTTTTCTGTCTCTTCGTGCCCACCGAAACGGACACAAAGAGACAAGAGAGGCCAGAGATGAACACGGTAAGAAAGAAAAAGGACCCTCCCTTCTCTTCTCTTCTCTTCTCTTCTCTTCTCCCCTCTGCTCTTCTTTTTGTTTCTCGTCGCTTTCGGCTGAGAGTTCGTCTCGTCTGTCCGTCTTGACTGTCTCCTCTCTCGTTCCTCCCCTCTCTTCGGCCAGGTGTTCAACAAAAAGAAGTGAAGACGCTTAATTAATGTGAGCCCTTTCTCCGCCTTTTTACTTTCACCTCCACGCAGACGATAAAGCAATCATCGCCAAGCGGGGAGAAGCCGTAAAGCAAAAAGGTGAAGGAGGACGTACAAGAAACAGACTCGCGTAGAAGGGAAGGAGGGAGCAGAGAAGAAAAATCGACGCATGCACATCGACAAAGACACACCAGAAAAGAGAGAGGGGGAAAGGAGAGCGCCTCAAAAAGACCCTTAACAACAATCGACACAGAGTGAGAGAGGGAGGGGGGGAGAGGAGAGAAGACAAACGACACAAATGCACAGAAGTGAGGGAAGGATTCCTTCGCACAACACAAGAAGAAGACTTGCACAGAGGTTCGGCACGAGAGAGATCGATGACGACGGCCCATTCAATCCACTGCAGGATGGTCAAAGGGATTCGATGTGAAAAGAAGGAAACAAAGAACGAAGGAGAAGTGAAAAAGACGAGAGGAGACCCACCGAACCCCTCTCGACTTCTCATCATTCCCCGCACCCTTTCTCATTCTTGTCTTGAATTGCCCTTTCGTGCTTTTCTCTTTTTTGTGGTCTGCTTTCAGACGCTTCATTCACTTTGAGCCCCCGCCACTTCTCCTCCGCCCAACATGCACGCTTTACTCTTCCTCTTCTATCTGTTGGTCTACCATTTTTGAAAGTTCCTCAAGCATTCTTCTCCCCTTTCTCTGCGCTTCTCCCCCGTGCCCATCGAAAGAGAGAGAAAGAGAAAGACATGAATGAGGACATCCTGAGTTAGTCACGTCACCACAACAAACTCCTTTCCTCCTTCCCTTCTCCACGTAGCTCAGCTCAACTAGTTGTTGGACAGCACCGCAGCCATGGCGGAGCTCGTGTGGTTGCGGTTACCGTAGGCATGCTTCCTTCCACTCAGCATGCCGTAAGCACTGCATCCATCCATCCATCCATCCATCCATCCATCCATGCATCAATTTGATCGTAAAAAGGAAAGGTGATGGAAGAAAAAGAATTGTCGGATCATGCAGGCCAAGAGTGGAGACCCAGTGAGGCAAAGGAAGAGAGGGAACACAATGCGAGGGGGAGGGAAGGTGAGAGGGAAAAAGGGAAGAAAGGGGGCAGCGAAAGAACTGAAGGAGGGGTACATTTGTGGGGCTCCAGACACAGAAACGGACCCGCACATGTAGCCATTGCCACTCTACAGACTCAATCACACAACCTGACGCGAAGCCTGCATGTAAGACCTGAGAGGTGCCCGCGAACAGCGAAATCGAAGAAAAGTGCAACAGACTCAAACAAGCTGCTCATCCAACCGACTGACTGTCTATTGGATGTTCTTACCTACACGCCAACAGACGGACTGACCTCTGCGTCTCCGTGTTCTCATTCGCAGGCGTGCGCACACCCGCAGCCCTCATCCCCGATCCCGCTGAGGACGGAATGGAGGCCGCCACTGAGGTGGCCGTGGTGGCCTGTGCTTTGAGGGCAGCGCTGGTGTGCATGGGGGGTTCCTGGACGAATGGGTTGTCGGGGGAGGAACGGATGTCACGACGCACGCGGCCTCTCACAGAGACATCGCCGTCGGTGGTTCCGTTGCGAACGTTGAGACCTGCAGGCACGCATCGGTGGTCAGTCTCTTCTCTCACGCATAGAGTCAGGAATGGTTCAGAGGTGGAGACCCAGAGACGCAAGGAAAAGGAAGCCAGCATCCACTACCGCGAAACGAAGGAGAGAGGCACGGATTGGAAAAGGAATAAGTCGAGGAAGCAAGAGTTTTGGTCATAGGTGCGTTATGGAAGGATGTGCATGTGATTCCATGCATGCATTCAGTACATTGTTCGATCGCACAGGAGGAAACTGGGTCGCAAAGCTGCTTGGAACCGTGAAGCAAAAAAGAAAAGAGGCGACAAGAATGTCCGACAATAATCAGCAGGACAGAAACTTACCACGAAATGTCAGAGGGATATTGTAAAGAGACACAAAAACGTAAATGACGTGATCTCGCTACCTCGTGACCAACACTCCCATTCTGGCTCAGCCGCATCCCCTGACTGACCGTTCATCTTAGCATTCATCTCCGCCTCTGCAACCTCCGCATCGATTCTCTTCCGCTCCTCCTGCTCTGCCATTGCTGCCTGTGCCTCCATCTCCTTCTTCAGAGGGTCCTCCTCCTCCTCTTCCTCCTCCTCGTCCTGGGCAGGGGGGGGGTCTGCAGAGAGATCCTCGAGTCCGATGGTGCTCTTCCTCTGGCTGCCCTGCTGGCTCGCGATTTCTTTCTCGAGCTCGTACTGGCCGTGCATCTGCACCCATGCGCATACACATAGAGAGGACTAAATGTTTCTTTCTTTTCCAGACAGAAAGCACGGAGAAAGGAACAGAGAACACAAAAGACTTGTACAAAAGCAAAGGAACAAAGAAAAGAAAGGGAAGGAGAGAAAGGAAAAGGACAAAAGCAAATCTGATCCATGAGCCACACGGAAGCGATGAAAACCGAGATGCCAGAAAACGTCGTGCATATGCCGTGACACTGCTGTGACCTCGCCAAGACCGCACGCACACACTCTGAGAGAGAGAGAGAGAGAGAGAGAGAGACTTGCCTGCAGTTTCATGTAGTCGGGCATTTCGTTGTGCTGGAAGATCCTTTTGTAGGAGACCTTGGTCTTCTCTTCCTTCTGCGAGAGGGAGAGATCGAGGGAAAATGTCTGTTTCTCTTTTTTCAAGATAGATACAGAGACACACTCGCAAACAATCTAACGTCTGTTTTTTAGTTTTCACAAACAGCCAAACATAGACAGACCAAGAGACGGACATCCACCCGCTCAGTGATCCCTCTGGTGTCGAATGACAGACAAGACAAAAGGAGGCGGCGACGATCTCGAAGACAACAATGTGAAAAGAAAGAAAGAAAGAAAAAAAGAAAGAAAGAAAGAAAGAAAGAAAGAAAGAAAAACAAAAGAGAGGAATTCCAGACAAACAGCACACGGCGAGAAATCCTGCAGACCGCGGAAAGAAGATCTCTGGTCGGTTGAAGAAGCAGCAGACAGTCAGACCCATCCAGCAGAAAAAAATTCGGTGAAGAATCCATTCTCTGTCCTCTGTCTGTCTGTCTGTCTCTATTTGCCTGACCTTCTCAGGCGGCGGGACCATCTTTCTCGCGGTTCGCACGGACATGGCATCACTCGCAGTGAGTTGCGACTCCAGTCTACTAGGCCCCCCACCCTCCTTGTCCTTCATCACCCCCGCCATTTGAGAGGACTGAGTCTGCCCTGTCCCGAAATGCCTCCTGCCGACGGTCGAGTTGCTGATCTGAGAGGCGCCCAGAGGCTCATCGATCCTGCGCTTCCCTGCTCCGAAGTAGACCTTCGTGGTGTCAACGCTCTCAGGCACCAGGCCCTCAGCCAGAGTCACGGACTTCCTCCCATCTGGGTACAGTGAGGTCCCGGTGGGTGATCTCTCTGCGGGGGGGGGGATCGAGTCGTCAAACTGGATGGAGCTCTTGTAGGTCGGCAAGCTCTTACGAGCGTCGTCGACCACATTTGAGTTCCTTTGGGGCGAGGGCGGCATGGGAGCATCGTTGAATATGATGTTCGACTGGTACGTGTTCGATGTACGGTAGTCTCTTGAGAGCCTGATGAAGAAAAGAACATGAACAGACAAGCAGGAGGCAGGTGTTTACTTTTCGAGACCCAGGGACGGCATGCTGGGAAGATGCTCTGCAGTCCTCTGGGAGGACCGAGCAGGGCAATGTACAGACATGGCATCATCACATCAATCACACTACTCGAAAACGGGTATGGACCGAGAGGGAATAGATAGACTGACAGACTGAGAGACGAGCAGGTGACCCTTGCCGACACGTCTCCATCTCGATGCTCTCACTTGACACTGGCCTATCATCTACACATGGAAAATCCGGTGTTGCGTCATAATGAAATCAGAAAGGGGGGGGCAAAGAGGTAGACGCGTAAGGTGAAGGAAAGGAATCGAACGGGACCCAAAACTCTTCGTCGCCTAGTTGCTTCTCATTTTGAACGAACAGAAGAACTTCCTGATGGAAAGCAGAGGCTTTGTCCGACTCTCTTCTGTGCACTACAGTGTCTCTACGTTCGTTGGATTCACCGACAGGAATGTGTGATTGAGTATCGGAGACCAACGAACTGTTGTGCGAAGATAGGTGCAGGACAGACGAGACAATTGTTGCGCGGATGACACCATTTATCAGTACATTGCCCACCCTCACTGTTCTATCACATACCCTCAGCACAATGGACTTACTTCATTGGATCACAGCGCACAGCTCCTCCAGTTTTCACAGTTGCCATAGGAAGGGAGAGAGGCCGAGAGAAGGACCACGACAGAGACAGACCACTTACTCACCACAGAAGATCAGTCCGTCAGCAATCCTTTCGCGGTTGTTGCTATACAGAGCAACTCGAAACAGAACACGAGAACGGAGATCAAGTGAAATCGATCAAAGTGTTCTTTTGAGAGAAGGATAGGGAGCCAGGTCGATTACAGGGACGAAGAGGTGATGGTAACTTCTTTCGGCTTCTTTCCGTGATTCGTGATGTTGCACTTCACTGCATGAGGCGATGAATTTCGGCTCAAGATTTTTTCGGGAGGGTGCGCGTAATTTAAAAAAAAAAAAAAAACTTTTCGCGGGCGCGGAGCTATAGGGCTTTCGGGGCAAATTCGGGCC
>JAHBMJ010005529.1:15000-22317 GCA_018398765.1 Chromera velia | reverse complement strand
GGGGGGGGGGCGCGCGGTGGCCGGGGCGCATGCATGCACTGCTGATTGCTCCCAGCTCAGTGACAGTCAGTGTTCTGGGTGATCCATGGTGCTGTCAGATGCTGTCAGGGGCCATATTCGGCTGCAGTGTGGAAGCAGTCTGGTTGAAGGAGAGCCTTGGACGTCAGCAGCCTCGGACGGCCTGTTTCCATTCACTCGATCCCCAAGTTTCTGTGACCAAATCTAGTCGAGCCCGGCTGTCTGAGAAAGGCGCACGTTGAAGTGGATGGTTTCCCAGTTCGAGATGTTTTGAAGCCACAACAGTCGAATTGTGCCGTTTGCTTCATCTGACAGCCCTTGGGCTTCTTTCCAGTAACACATCATTTGTTGGTAGCACATTGGACGACTGCCCACGCGTCTTCTTGTATCCTGTTAATATTGCCGTCTCCACTTCTGGCCACTCCCTGTGCCTGATCTCTGTGTGGTGCGTGCATTCCCTCCCTGCCTGACTAGGCCTCTCCCACAAGTTTGTGGTTTCATCAGGACGGGGCACATAGAGAGAGACGAGACGAGAAAAGAGGAGAGCTGGGAGGAAGATGAGCAGCCCCCCCCCATCAATTTTCGACAGGCCTCTGATGAGGACACGAAACGATGTCAGTCAGTCAGTCAGGGAGTTCAGGGGTCGATCAACCGTCAAGTCGGGATATTAGGGCATACAGAACTGTGAGGTTGACTGAAGAAAGTGTTACTTAATTCGTCTGCTGCCTCAATTACAAGGCAAGTAGAGGGACGAATGTAGTCTGAGAGGGTCTCGTCTCAACCCTTCCGGCTTGTTGCCCTTTCTTCTGTTTTGCCTCTGGACGGGTAAGCTTGGGTGCCACTGTAGCAAGCAAGATAAATTTGCCCCCGAAAGTCTCCGAAATTTCCTTTGAAAATGCACGCAAGTCCAAGCAAATCGTCGTTCGGGATGCACCATCGTTCTGCAGGTGTCCCTCAGCTTTTTCGCCTTCCTCTTCAGTGAGGTGGTGCAGTACAGCATGACACAAACGACACCACAGGTCCATCTGGAAGACAGGTGGGTGGGTGGTTTCGCAGGAAAAGAGAGCACTTGGTCAAACGTTTCTGGCAGAGTGCAGCGAACACACAGTCCGTTACTAAATTCGCACGCTTCCTCCTCATACAGCGCAATGCACTGCTACTTCTTGCCTGGCTGTCCCCAATGCTTCTCTGCCCTTGTTTTTTCCACGTAACTCCAGCCAAATGCAGCCTCATATTGAGTAGTCCTGTCCTTCAACTGGAGTGATTTTGGGCCGCCTTTTCCGCAAGGCAATTCCACTTTCTCTCTCGACTTGGAACACGCACCCTTTTGTTCGGACCTGCAAACAGATCCCCCAAGCTCGGCACTATGAGATAGGAGGGAGAGAGAGAGAGAGCTTAGGTGATCTTTGCCAAACGGATAAGCTCCTCTCGTTCAGGCATTCTCTGCTTCCTCTTCTTTCTCTTCTCTGTTTCCTCCTTTGCCCCCCCTGTTTTTGGACACCCATGTAAGCATGCAGGCTTCACGAGATGGGCGTGCGTGTGGGGTATCGGATTCTGGACCTTCTAGTTGCGAGAGACATGGGGTCATCGGGGCAACACAGGAACGTGGCGGCATTCGGGAAGAAGGAGACGCGAGCGCTGGGCATGCTCAGCTTCGTCTCGCAGGTACGCTTCGTCTTCTTTGAGCTCTTCTTTCTTATCTTGCACAGCAGAGAAGGGCGCACGTCCGTGTTCCAGGGCACCTTGGCTTTTCAGAAGAGGATACGACTTCAGACTGACCGCGGATCACAACGTCCGAATAGTCTCAGGGGATACACAGCAAATGCACTTCGTTTCCCCCCCCCTCTCTCTCTGTCTCTCTATCTCTGTGTGTGTGTGTGTGTGTGTGTGTGTGTGTGTGTGTGTGTGTGTGAGTGTGTGTGTGTGAGTGTGTGTGCGTGTATGTGTGTGTATGAGTGTGTGTGTGTGTGTGTGTGTGTGTGTATGAGTGTATGTGTATGGGTGTGTGTGAGAGAGAGATTGTGTATGAGTGTGTGTATGAGTGTATGTATGAGTTTATGTATGAATGTGTGTATGAGTGTGTGTATGAGTGTGTGTATGAGTGTGCGTATGAGTGTGTGTATGAGTGTGTGTGTGTGTGTGTGTGTGTTCACGTTGCCGTTCTGAGTCTGTGCGACTTTGTCTGTGAGGCAATTTCATGTCTTTTTGTGTTTCGTTTTTCTGTGTGGCGCATTCAGGTCTGCTGGCGTGCACTTTTCGGAAAACCCGGTGACCTGCTCAAATCTCAGGACAAACCAAATGAATGTGAGTGGGCTACTAGGCATACATGTGTTCGGTAGGTTCTGCTACAGATTGATTTTTGAAGACATGCCGATGAAAGTGTGCTGGAGCGCCGAGTCACACAAAAAAATGCGTGTGTGAGCAAGTGGTGTGAAAGAGCGGGAGAGTCCTTTTGAGCGGAGTATCTGTCTTTGACTCTGAAAAGGAAGGGGGGGGACAGGATATGAAATGGCGTTTCAAGTTCCGCAGTCTGCATCGTTTCTCCTCTGTCGGCGGCATCTCTTCTTGTCGCTTTTTTTCCCTTATTTTTCTTCGCCCGTCCTACTTCCTTTGGTTTCTCTTATCTTTGCTCTCTCCTTCGTTCACCCATCTCTTGCCCTTCTTGGGTCCCCCCTCCCAATCAACAGTCTTTTGACCTCTGGAATGGTCATTTGGACTTCCCGTCTTCTTCCCCGGGGGCTCACCCACTTCCCCCCCTTCAGATGATGGATGTGCTTTCCTTTCTTTCTTTCTTTCTTGCTTCCTTTGCTTGGTTGTCTGTTTGTTCTTCTAGATATGATCAATGACAAGAACCTGGTCTTGAACAAGTATATCTCTGTACCAAAGGTCGGTTTGCTTTTTTTTTTTTTTTGCCTTTTTTTCCTTTTGGGGGGGGGAAGCCAGAACGGACGCGTCGTACAAGACCATTCTCTCGATCCAGGCTACTTACCTCTTGCAGCTAGAAGGCGAGCCGTGACGTGGATATGCCGTGGAGAGGGGCGCAAAACACGCTGCAATTGCAACATGTCGAGTTGCGCACTCTGAGAAGGTCTGCATTTGCTCTGACATGGAAGTCGTGTTCTGTTGCCTTTCCTTCCTTCCTTCTCTTCCTTGCCTGCCTGCTTCCCTCAGGATATGGGGCAGGTGAACTGTGGAGCATACGCGGCAGGGATTGTGGAGGGCATTCTGCATAGTGCTGAATTTGTCAGTCAGTTTTCCCCTTGTAGTGCTCTTTCTTCTTTCGCTTTTCACCTTCCCTTCCTTGCATTCCGTCTTCTTTGACTTGTTTCCATTCTTCCTCTTTTGGTCTCCAGAGACTCTCTTTGAGTGTGACTCGAGTATATCTGTTGCACTCCTTCGCTTTCTTTCATGCAGCCATGTGAGGTGTCCGCACACACAGTCGACGACGCCCCCGGTGTACAATCAACCACGCTTCTGATTCGGCTTGCTCCTGAAGTCATGCAAAGGGAAAGAAAACTCGCAGCAGGATAAGATGCACAAAAGTCTTCGTGGTTGTATTGTGGAACACTAGGTAGAATTGACAATATATTAAAACATGTATACATTGAAACTGCTTATCAAATGAGATAGAGAATCCATAAAGCTTTGCTAGTGGCTTAAGATTCACCATTGCTGGATCTAGGACTGAACCCCACATAATTAATCGCCATCATCATTCTTATTATTGTTAGTTGGTCTGTTTAGATCACATGTAGTCATCCCCTTCTCATCCGC
This sequence comes from Chromera velia, assembly GCA_018398765.1. Classification (NCBI taxonomy): domain Eukaryota; family Chromeraceae; genus Chromera; species Chromera velia. The sequence continues at coordinate 18,525 of JAHBMJ010005529.1, read as the reverse complement.
CGGTGACATCCGGTAAGAAAAAATTAAAATTAAAATTATTACTGCCTCTATTCATTCATTCATTTATTCATTCATTCATTAATTGAACTTCTCTGAAACTAAACTTTTAGACTGAACTAGACTGAACCGAATGCATTTGACATAAAGTGCATGCAAAAACTTCTCTGTGCATTACTTCCATTCCATTTTTAATTTCTATTCACTCTTCATTGCCTTAATTATACTAGCTTAAGTTTTTGCTAGATTCTTTGCTTCCTTAAATTCTTCCTTAGGCCCGCGCATGCATTGTGGATCCAATGTGGGAGGCGAATCTACCAATCTTTTTCTGCACGCGCGCTTCTTTATATCGAACGAAAGCTATAGTGGACGTTTTTCCTTTCTTTTTTTTTTTAGATCAAAATTTTAATATGCATATAGTCTTAACTTAATTGCATGTCATCTATATAAGCCTTTTTTCTTTCTTACTGTCAAAAGTATTCAAAATTTGGTAAATTACCCACAGTGGTACATAAATTATAACTGAAATTACGTAAGTTTACACATTTTTTTTTCTTTTGTTTCTATCTCTAATTTTATATGTCCAGCTGCAAATGGGGCTTTAAATAAACGTAAGTCCTTTCGGTTTTCCTACTAAATGAGTCTAAATCTCTCCCCAACAAGAATTTTAGAGAAACGTAAACTCACAATGTATTGCTATGGCGAATATATTGAAAATTCTGCTAGAAATTCCTTGTGAGGAAGTCTTTGTTGTTTTTTGTTCAAATGTTGTAAACTCCATCCTCTATCCTCCTCCAAATGATTCTGCTTTAAATTTCATATTTTAGGAAGGAAAACATTCTCTGTGGTCCAGGAAAAGCCAGCATTCAAGCATATGAAAACAGAAAAGAAAACCAGAGAAATGAAACTGGAACAGACTTCAGCTTTTGTACGGAATTATCAACCAGACGAGATTTAGAGCATATTGTTTGTTCCAATGAGGGGTCATACACGCAGACAGACAAGAAAGATGAAGACTGAAAGGTCGTTATGTGAGGAGACAAGGAAGATGAAAGTGAAGCGGACTTTCTGCAAGCAGACGGGCTAGCAGATAGGATGAAACTGGAGAGGCCCTTAACACGCAGGCAGGAAAGATGGAAGCTAGCGGAAAGTAGTCATGCAAGCCGGCAAGATAGACAAAAGTGGAGAGTCGTCATGTTTGACAGCGCACGACAGAAGAAAGTGGAGACCCACCAAGTAAGCAAAAAAGAAAGATGGGAATATGAAAGTGGAGAGGCCGTCGTGCAAGAAGAAAGAAAGAAAGAAAGATGGAAGTGGAGAGGCCGTAATACAAACAGACAGAGAGACGGAAGTGGAGAGGCCGTCATGCAAACAGACAGAAAGATGGAAGTGGAGAGGCCGTTGTGCAAAACAGACAGAAAGATGGAGGTGGAGAGGCCGTCGTGCAAACAGACAGAAAGACGAAAGTGGAGAGGCGCCATGCAAACACTGCCAGAAGATGGAAGTGGAGAGGCGCCATGCAAACAGACAGAAAGATGGAAGCGGAGAGGCGCCATGCAAACAGACAAAAAGATGAAAGTGGAGAGGCCGTCATGCAAACAGACAGAAAGATGGAAGTGGAGAGGCCGTCATGCAAACAGACAGAAAGACGAAAGTGGAGAGGCGCCATGCAAACAGACAGAAAGATGAAAGTGGAGAGGCCGTCATGCAAACAGACAGAAAGATGGAAGTGGAGAGGCCGTTGTGCAAAGAGACAGAAAGATGAAAGTGGAGAGGCCGTCACGCAAACAGACAGAAAGATGGAAGTGGAGAGGCCGTCATTCAAGCAGGAAAGGTGAAAGTGGAGAGAAGTTCAACGTCTGCGTGTTTATCTTCATATAGGACTTCTGGCCTGAAGATTTGATCCTCTCACCACGTGTCCAGACAGAAGCTTGATTGAACTGTGTATGCAGAGTTCGTAGCAAGGTCAGTCAAAAAGCTGCTGCTTAGCTGTATGCACAGACGCAGGATTGACTGCAAATTTGGACCTACTGGTGGGCCTGTTACCTCCATCCTGCAGATGTACAGGAGAATATGCAGCTATGTCTGTCCCATACCAGTTCTTTTTTGCCATCGAAGATCCTATAGCTTAATTGAATGCATTGGCGTGGCCGAGATCGATGTTGTGCCATGCACTGGCGTCCCGCACATATATATATTGCTTGAGGGGCACGTTTCTCTCTGCATGTTGTGCGGAGCTAGGGATGCATGGATTGTTTTCTCGCGACCGTTCGCACGCCAAATTTTGCATGCATGCATGCATGTGTCGAGTCACTGTCGACGCGCCATCTCCCTGCATGCATGGCGGCTGCATATATATAGCCAGTATTCTGGGCTGCGTATATATCGCCAGTATACGTATTGATTACTGTAGGTTCACACATATATACTGCAGTGTAACTGCAGATCTGAAGGTCGACTTCCCTTTGCCAGTGATCGAGAGCGTTACATACAGAGTGGTGCACTTCGCAGGTCGCTTGAGGCTGTTTCCTCTGCAGATTTTAAACACCCCGGCCGTAACAACAGTTGTTCATTGGTTCTTCTTGCAGCGCGAGTGTAATGCAGCCCAATCCATTTTTGCCCCCTGTGTTACAGCGGGTTGTAGAGACAGCAGGACTGACTGTTGACATTCGTCTCGTCAACAAGCATTACAACGACGCCTGCCAGAACGTTCCCGGGTTCTCCTTCACTAAACTTACAAGAATGTTTGAAGGCGTAGACGGTAACTCTCTGAAGATGCTCAAGCAAATTCTTTTGGGAGAGAATTCACCCGAGATAGATGCTCTTGTGGTGGCCCTCATAGAAACAAAGAGGGTCAAAGATCTTCGATATTTGCGAATTTTGCCCATCTTTCCCCCTCCTCTTCATGAATTCGCCTCGCCACCATTCTTTTCCACACAAATGATGCTACAACTGGCGACTGTTATTGGAGAACTAAGAGGGGCAGCCGCGGTTGGGGATTATGCACGATTTCAAGACAGGCTGCCACTTCTGCTTACACTTCCGATCAGAGGGGGGGAGGGGTTCTTGGTTGAGTTGGGCTGGAAGGCCCTCCGTGCTGGACACTTCCGTATTCTCTCACTTCTCAGAAGAAGAGCACTGATCCCCCGCCGTCTCAAGGTCTCTTTAACATATTTCGCGTTGTTGATGAAAGACCTAAAACCCAACAGCCTGCATGTACTGATAGACTATGTCTCCATTGACGGTATTCCGGACGGGACGGAGATGCCGGTGGGGGGACAGCTGATGAAGATGCTTGCCTTGCAGGAAACCGATCAATTGTTGGACCTCACACCCTCAATCATACAGCAAATTCCTACCACCCTCATCTCTCAGATGGCGATTTTCGCTGTGTTGGCTCGGTACAGCAGAGACACAGTCAAGCGAGTACTCGAATGGGGCGTTCAGATTGTCGCCGAATTAAACGGTGCAGAGGGGGAAAATGTGTTACGATCCGATCTCTCCCTCCAGTCGGAAAGTCCCCCTCTT
>JAHBMJ010005529.1:0-10000 GCA_018398765.1 Chromera velia | reverse complement strand
TGACACATCATGACAGTGGAAATTCAAGTCAATGAATTTGATGTATTGATTTTTGGTATACATGAATTGTACTTATGTAGGAGTTTTAAGCCACTTAAAGCCTGAAACTCAAATTAACGACTGAATTTCAATAAAGTTAATTAAATTTGAATCATATATATAATCAAATTATAGCTCTAATACAGATTGTAGCTTAATTATTATAACAATAAATCCTATATAGATTCAGAAAAATGTTGAAAGTACCTAGAAAAGTACACATAATTCGGATTATTCTAGCATGAAGTGCTGTAATTAACTGTTATAATTTCTAATCAATGAAATGATACTTATCTTATCTTATATTATCTTCACTATCATTTGTCTCTTATGATCCCTCTCACTCTCGTGATATTACTATTAGCTCTTAATTATATATGTGACTTGTTTGCGCAGTGTCTAATACATACGTTTGCTAGACGTAGCCTGAGCATAAGATAGCTCGGAAACCACTGTTTAGTTGAACTCTTGAGACTAAGTCTTCTCTATGCATTATTTCTCTTCATTGTCTTAATCAATTGCTTCCTGCGGCTACCTGCGGCCCGCGCCTGCATTGTGGCAGGCGAATCTGTTTCCGCGCGCGCGCCCTTTTATCGAGCGAAACTGCACGACGGCGTCAAGCTTTCTTTTTTTTTGTTTTTGCTTGTGTGCATCATTGCAACATGTTGACTCGATCTGACATCAATAACTGTAGCTTCACACATACTGCAGCACAACTGCAGACCTGAAGGTCGACTTGCCCCTTTGTCGGTGATCAAGAGCGTTGCATAAGAAGATGGTGAAGCGAATTCTCGTGAGAGAGAATTCACCTGAGATCGATGCTCTTATTGTGGTCCTGATGGAGACAAAGAGGGTAAGGGCTTGCGATATTTGCGGATTCTGCCCATCCACCCCCCTCCTGTTCATCATTTCCCCTCGAACATCCCTCGACCCCGTTCTTTTCCCCACAAATGATGCTTCAATTAGTGACTGTTTCCATACAAAGTTTTTGTTCTTTTAATTAGTGCCTGAATGTGTGCAGATCCTGGATGAAGAGTACACGCCTCGCCTCTCTTGGGAGTCCATGAACAAGACCATACGGAACATGCTCATGACATTGTGTGTGCCGTTCAAGGACCGGTTCAACATCCGGGTGAACAAAGGTCGATCGAGGTCGATCTGCATGTTATTTTTACACGTAGCTTGTGAATGAGCATCACAACGGCTTCATAAGTCATGTTTTTCGTGAGATCACACTCACTGTCATGCACTCAGGATCGAACCTTTGATGTAGATTCGATTTTTCTTTATCAAGTCAACAAAGTTCTAAAGAAATAAATAAATAAAGAACGTTGGTCTGAGTTTTCGTTGTTTCAAGCTTTACAGTGTGATCCCTAGCGATCCCTAGAGGCATGTCCACAACCTGAAAGAAAGGCAAGGAAACAGTGGAAGTCACTTTCGTGATCGTGAGCAGACGGAAAAACATGCCCACCACAACGAAGAATGTGCAACAAAGGGCACATTTCTCCTTTCCTGCATCATGCCTTTTGGACAGGTAGAGTCAATGGGACATCGCAACATTAATAAGTGACTGCGTTGTTCCCAAAACACAAAAGAAGTCGTTGGACGAACTGACCTCATTCAGTTTTTCTTTTTTGTGACCCCCCCCTGATGTGTCTTGGATGCCTGCAGTGAAGAGGGAAACAGAGACACAGAACGAGAGAGGAAGCATTGGGAATCAATCGCAAGATCGGAAACCGGAAACAATCACTGCCAGCGTAACAGGCGCATGGAGAAGCGAACGAATCCGTCGAGTTTCCTGCCTACGCGGACCGAGAGGCTGAAGAAGAAGTTCGTCTAATTCCTTTTGTTCCCATCAGTTAAGCAGCGTTTGTGCATGAGTCGCAAACTCCCACAAGGGGCGGGGGTTGCAAGACTCCTCGAGTCAGCTTGTTTGCTCCAATTTACTGCTGCTCAGTCACATGAGAGAATGACTAATCAGCTCTGATCACGCGCGACCTTTCGTGATCCTTTCCCGTTCACAAGTCGACTTTCAAATTGGAGCTTGCTGAAGGATCCTGACATGCGCAGAGCCGTCCAAGTCTATAGCTGAATGAGATCGTTCACCGATGACTCAAGTCAGCGATCAGACGACAGCTAGGCAAATCAGGAATCCCGCAGACAAGTGGCTAGGCAAATCAGGAATCCCGCAGACAAGTGGCCGAAGCAGAGCACTCCGCGAGGGGCAGATCGACAGCCAGCCTTTCGACTTACTGAAGACACGAACGAACAGTCACATGCATGCACGAGTTGCATGGCGAACAAAGACCGAACAGATTCTTGATCCGTGCATCAAAGCCTCAAGTCTGCATGGCACAAGATTGAGTCGCCAAACGTACATCCATGCGTTCGTGTCTGTCGGCAAACAAAAGTTTGGCGTCTCACTGCCTCTTACTGAGCATACAACTCTGCAAACGGCGAGCTGATAGGCACTCAAGTGCGCGGAAGACAGTAAGAACATCCTGGCTCACAACCACTTCACACAGTGTGTGTGAAGAGATCGCTACAAGGTAAAGTTGACTTGACGCCCGTCTTCTTCGCAAAAGGTCACAAACGCTGCTGGACGACATCCTTTAGATACACACACAGAAGGATACTGATTGACGATCGAGCCCACCTGCTTCTTGTCCTTGTTGGTCAGTTTTTTGAAGATACAGTTCCGTTTCAGTCTGCATGAGAGCTGCAAACTCAAAAGAAAGCAAGAGAAGGAGGTTGGCAGCCCGCCTTGGCGTTCCAGAAAGAGTACAAACATACATGTGCAAGGGGCATCCGGCGCTTTCAAAATTCCGAATTAAAATGGTGACTGTTGGTGCAAAATTAAACCAGAAAGCATTCTTGAAGAGAGTACAGTCTTACCGAAATTTTGAAAGCGAGCACATCAGCTGAAAGATAGAAACCTCTGCTGTTCCAAAGTCGAAAGTAGAAAAGCGGATCGATGAATGTGGCACACGGGAGTCTTAGACCGGCTGTGTGTAAATTGATTCTTTCTTCATGTGCACACAACAGGACACTGGGCCAGACTTACTGGTAGATCCGATTCGCTTCCCTCCTCCTTCTCCTCTTTCTCCTCCTTGTCTTCTCTCTTTCGTTTCGCGATTTCTCGTTGTGTCTCTCTTTCCTGAGCCTGCACGCCCGTCGGATGAAGAATCGAAAAATTCCATCAGAAGTTTAGAGAGAGGATTTATGAGGACAGCAACGTTGGCTCAATCTTTCATCGGAGACGGCTTTCTTGAAAACCACAATGAGAAAGACTCTACAAGCAAAAGCAAATGCAAAATGACCAGCGCACAGGTCCGCATCGCATGCCAGCAATAGAGTTTTTACATTTGAATGAACGTGCAGGGGAAGACTTCACAAATCAAATTAGAACTCCCATGCCCTCATCCCTCCCAGCACAAGACCGACCAACGAGGTGTCCAGTTCCCCGAGCTGCTTCATGAACCCGTCGTTTGGCTTCGCAATTCTTCGATTTCTTTTAATGTGTGTGAGGGCGTGCTTGAGACGGAAGGACTGTTTTGTCATAAAGTATGCCTGCACCATGCATACCAGAGGAGGTGCAACCCTGCAATCGCATTTCAATTTATTGCTTTCACCAAGAAGCGCACTAAACCTCTTGAGCGATTTTGTATCTATTGAGAATTGCTTTTCCGGACATTGTCTTGAAAACGTAAGACAGTGCACGAAGCAATGAAATCGCAACGAGCATCTTCCATGTATGTCTCTCAAGACCTTTTACACCGCAAGGAAAAATCGCATTCAATTCACCATTTCAACTTCTATTGGGAGGCGATTTCAATTTCACGGCTCCAAAACTCGGTCTTACAGCTGGCGAATACAACAGAGCAAAAATATACTGACTGCTTCCAACGAAACTGATCGGGATTTCCCCTCTTTACAGTGGATGAGAACTCCGCGTCCCTGCAGGTAGGAAGAGCAAGAATGGACTTTCTGGACACGATGGAGAGATCTATCACAAACGAGGTTTTCTGTAGTTTCTTAGTTTCTGGTGCTTAAAGGGTGGGAAAAAAACCACCTGGACGCGTTCCACCATGAAAGAATTTCAACCGAAAGGTGGAGAACAGAAAACGTTCGGCCATTTGTGGACCTTCGGCAGTTGAATCCAAACAAACAAACAAACAAACATCGATCCCAACCTAGATTTTCACTTTGAATCGGCGCCAACGTCATCAGACTGACCTTCTGAAGGGACTCGTGCATTGCGTCGACGGCCTCCTTCAGAACACCACGGGGGGAAGTCGAGAGTCTGCCGGGAGGAGGAGAGCATCGCAGAATTGAGCGAGAGGATTGCAGGGGCCTCTCTCTTGTACGTCTTTCTTGTCTCTATATTCTCTCTCTCTGTCTGAGCTCGACATCTCTGTGTCTGTCCATCTATCTTCTTTATGTCTGTCTGTCTCTCTTTCTTTCTAACTGTCTGTGTGTTTATACGTTTGTCTGTCTGTCCGTCTGTCTGTCTGTCTGTCCGTCTATCCGTCTGTCCGTCTGTCCGTCTGTGCGTCTGTCTGTCTGTGTGTCTGTCTATCTGTCTGTCTGTCTGTCTGTCTGTCTGTGTGTCTGTGTGTCTGCGTGTCTGTGTGTCTGTGTGTGTGTCTGTCCGTCCGTCCGTCTGTCTGTCTGTCTCTCTGTCTTTCTATCTGTGTGTCTGTGTCTGTGTGTGTGTGTGTGTCTCTGTGTGTGTGTGTGTGTGTGTGTGTGTCTGTCTGTCCGTCCGTCCGTCCGTCTGCCTGGCTGTCTGTCTGTCTGTCCGTCCGTCCGTCCGTCCGTCCGTCCGTCTGTCTGTCTGTCTGTCTGTCTGTCTGTCTCCCGGTCTCTCTGTCTTTCTGTCTCCCTCTCTGTCATACAGTCTGTGTGTCTGTTTATGTGTCTCCCTTCTTGCCTGTTTGTCACTTTGTTTGTCTCGTCGAGTCTTCGTGCTAGGCTGCTTGCTTGCCTGCCAGCCAGCCTGCCGTTTTTGTCCTGCCATGATCAACCAAAGAACGCGCTCTTACTTCCTGACCGAAGACGACATCTCCCACTACATGCCCGCTTGTGAACACAGGTACCTCATTTCAGGCGGAGATCACCATACCCAAACCGACGTATATATACCACCGACAATTTGTGTGTGGCGATGCATGCTGACCTGGTCTTCACTGTCCCTAAGATTCAGCATACTGTGCTCGATCCCGAGTTTCTTCACACGCCTCTCCAGCTTTTCCTTCCTCTCCATCATCTATGTTCCCGAGAAATTGTTGCAGGTAATGACCTGGTCAATCTCGTTCTCTCTCTGCATGTGGCCAGGAATGTCACTCACTCTCTCTCTCTCTCTCTCTCTCTCTCTCATACACACACACACACACACACACACACACGCACGCACGCACGCACGCACGCACATACGCACACACGCAGACACGCACATACGTATACGCAAAGAAAGAGAGAAAGGGGGGGGGACAATGTAACAGGAATACTTTGCAGAGTGCCCTAATTTGCTGCGATCAAGTTGAAGTCAGTTCTGCACGTGGATATGCTCATTTGATGTATAGAGACGACTTTTCAGCCGTGCCTTAACACAAGAGCACAGAAAGCGCAAGTTTTGATTTCCTTTCTACTTTGCAGAAAAGATCGGGCGGAAAGAAGCGATTGTGCAGCTGACCAGCTTCGTCTTGCTGGACGCAGGACCAATACCAGAGATGTACAGCCGTCCGTGGACCCTTTCTGCAGAGAGAGAGGAAGGGAGAAATTAAACAGACGCAATGAGGCAAATCTGTCGATCGAGATCAAACAAAAACATTGACATGCAGTGTTGCTTGTTTTGGGAAAAAAGGAAAAATTAAGTGGACCAAAATGAGAGAGAGTAAATTGGAAAGCAACCGAGGCGATCGACTTGGTAGATACATGCATGCATGAACAGTGGAAGCAAGCGTGCATGATGGCACACCTGGCAGAATCGAGGGCAGGTCAATTCTTGTCATCGTTTTCCGCTCGTTTCGCACGATCGCATCCTGCAAGAACCGGACAGGGGTTGGAATTCTTGATTCAGTCTTTTCTCTTTTTTCACACACACTTTTGGGGAGTTGTTTCTTGAACAGCGCCTCGATCGCATCTCATGAGGGAGAAAGAAAGGGGGCTTTGCGTTGCTGCATTCACTTGTTTTGCGCTTCTTCAAAGTTTCGTACGTACGTACGTCTTTTCGTTCGTTCGGACGTTCCGTCCTTCCTCCCTTTCTTCCTTCCTTCATTCTTTCTGTCCTCCTTCCTTCCTTCCCTCCTTCCTTCCTTCCTTCTTTCTTTCTTTCTTTCTTTTTTCTTTTTTTCTTTCTTTCTTTCTTTCTTCCTTCCTTCCTTCGTTTCTTTCTTTCTTTCTTTCTTTTTTTCTTTCTTTCTTATGCCACCAATTTTTCTTGTTCCTTCAACTTTCTGTGGCCTTTTCTGTTTTTCTGTCGTCTCTTCGTATTGTTATTGACTCATAGACTCGATTGATCGTTTTCCAATTCAGTGTTTTCTCGTTTTTCTGACGGTATCAGTCTTTCATCTTTCTCTAAAGAATGCCGTATGCGGACTGCTAGGAATTGTTTCCCTCACCCCTGCCTCAGTCACTCATTCCCACACTGACTCACGAAGTCACGACCCACTTACAGGCTCACCCAGTCGCTTTTCTGCTCCTGAGGCAGGAGGCAGAAGGAGGAGGACGTCGGCTCTCCAAATCTAGCAGCAGCGGCAGTGTCGGGCGAGTTCTCTCCTCTCGGATTGACTGAGCCCTCTCGGTGAAACGTCAAGGGCCCCGACTGCTGCCTCAGATGGCTGTGCGGCAACTGTGTGTCCCCGCAGTGGAAGAGGGGCCCGGGTGGGAGTCTGGTGTCGACAGACTGAGCGGAGTTGGGAGACGGGTGGAGATCCAGAGGAGTGCATCTGTGTGACTTCATCCTTCACAAACACACGCACACACACGCACACAGAACGAAGACCAACGTTGCCTGGCACAAAGAAGCCGGAAGTGGGGATGGGTTTGGAGAAGACGGGTGACCCCCTAGTCGAGCCTTTTGTGCGCGAGGGCTTTCTTTCTGAAACGCATTTGTCGAGGTCACATGGGCGTCCAACACGCGGCGGCTTGCCGATGAGCCATCCACATCAAAGGGGCAGAACGCTCACTCTGTAGTCCTTGTAGATTGGGCATTCTTCGTCCATCTGTCGCCGTTCCTGCTGTCTGGGGGGATTTCTTCATTACTATGTATCGATATCAATACAAGAAAACTCGATCTGCATAAATTACATGCATGTATATATATTGAAGTTTCGTGGCAGTATATATATACGTCTCTCTTATCGCCTCTCCGGGCGTGTATTGGTCCGGTATGCATAGGTTTGGTTCGTATTTCCATCAATCCTAGTTGCTCTACATATATACGTACATGTATATCAGCATGCATTTCATGAGCTATATAGCTAGATCGCATGCAGTGAACGCGTTTGTTCGCGCGCGCACAGAGTGCGAAAATTGTCACCTGCAGTTTGTGTGAAAATTTGTGTCCTCGCGGAGGGTAGCACTGCCCCCGGCAGCTTCGCGCAGCTCAGATATATTGGCAATAGGAAGATTGTAATTGATTGATTCATTGATTGTAATTGGTTGATTAATTGTTTTAAAACTAAAGTTTTCGAATATGTCAATTTGTTGTTTTAAAATACTTTAAAAATTAGAAATAGAATGGAAAAGAACTCTAGAAGGCTAAAGTACTATGTAATCACATTCTTTGCTTCTTACAGATTGAATAGCATAGAGATCGTTCTCTGCATTCCTGAGCGTGGGATTGGAGAAAAAAAAAAAACTTAAATCTGACCCATAAAAATTTCTAGAAAAATTCTAACTTTAACCTCCCCCCCTAAAAAATTGGGACCTTATAATGCACCTGCCATCTCTATTCATGATCGACCGCCACGCAATCTTAACCAGCCATAACCAAACATGCAGACAAGCTTTTCGGTCCGCCCATTTCTCCTCAGTACACCGTTAAATAGGCCGTTAAGCTACGTTAAGCACGCAATCCGCGGGCCACAGCGGCACGTCCAATCTTGTGTGGATTAATTAAGCCAATCGAAAATAAATTCGCATTGAGACTTAGATTGAAACATGTATGGATTTCCAGATGGATTCATTGCCACACATGCATACATGTCTGCATCGATCAGTGATGCGCCTCTTTGCCATGCAGTGCACAGCGCACCTTTCTGGAGCTAGCTAGCTATCTGTCTGCCCAGGTACAGACAGCTCTTCGGATCGATCATGTGACCTGTCTGCATGGACTCTGGACCATCCCACCGGGTCCCTGCACTGTCAGATGGAGGCACGCAATGATACAAACAGACTGCATGCAAGACACGGACTGCATCCATGCAGCTGCGTCTCTTCACGGACGAGCTTTGCGCATAGAATGAATGAATGAATCGGAATGTTTGAATTTGAAGAAGTCAAGGCTCTTCCTCGAGCTGCAGAAGCGACACCGATCCCCTTTCCTCCCATTCCCTCCCTCCCCCCCCTGTCCCCTCCCCCCCCGTGTCTGAGATGAGAGCACATGCAGAATAAATGTCCTCGAGACCGCGACAGGCCTGCGAGGTTTCTTCGTTGCCTTTCCCTTCTCTTCCCCCCCTGAAGACAGAGAGGAGAGACAAGAGCAGAGAAAGCATGCACCGGCCTTTCTCTTCTTCTCGCACCTTTACTCTTTTGACCGCAGGCGGACAGGCGTCCGTCAGCAAGTTGCTGATGATGGACAAGGGGGGCGGGGTCCGCAGAAAGCAGACAAACGAATTGTAGCCGCTGGTTGGATACGAAGAACTTCCCCCCTTGTGGCCGCCTAGCTGCCCTTTCTCTTTCTACGCATTTGCTTCACTCGTCCCTATCTCACTGCGCCTCTCTGCCGTGCTCTCACCTCCCACGCCCCCTCTTCTCTACTGTCTTTCTGAGAGGCTACGCCTACTGCCCGATTTCCACCCTTCCGCATTTCTACTACGTGTGCACATCTTTGTGTTGCCTGTTGGAGAGGACTTGAGTTGAGGAGCATAAAATTGGTTGGGAGGCGGGAGCGTAGAGGGTGAGAAGGGGTGGGCGGTGTGGAACGGGAACCAGAAGAGAAGAGAAGAGAATAAAGAAATGAGAGAAGGAGAAAAAGAAAGGAGGGAAGAAGAGAAAAGAGGATCGGGAGACTGCACTTCCTTCCTTCATCATTTTCTTTTTTTTCTTTCTTTCGCTCTGCTTCACTCATGCACGCACAGTCCCTGCACTCCGCACTTCCTGGTTGCTTTGGCCAAGGATAAGGCGGGTGCCTGTCAGTCGTCTCAGTGATTTTTTGAATATTCTCTTTTCGTGCGTGCGACTTCAGGCTTTCCCCTCCCGCTCTCTCTTAAGGCGCGGCTTTCTTGACGGGCTGTCTCTTTGCTGCGTCCTTCACTGACTGCATGATGGTCTTGGAGGAAGCAGTGCCATTCTTGAGCTCGGAAGCCTTAGGCATGATGTCCATCTTCATTGCCTCACATACTGCCACCCCCACGGGGTCTCTGCCCATGGATGCCACTGCGATCACCTCCTCTCCCTTCAGGTAGTAAGCAACGAAGTCCATCTTATCCACGTTGCCCTCATAGAAGATGTCCGTGTACCCGACACCGTGGCCAGCGTACCTGCATGAATAGACAGACAAAGGGAGTGAGTGAATGATCAACACGACCAAGGAACAAGTGGAGCATGGACTCACTGATTCCACTGAGTTGGTTATCATATGTACGCCTGGTCACCTAGCCACTCACCCGTGCGCACGCACGCACGCACACACACACACACACACACACTTACACACACTTACACACACACTTACACACACACTTACACACACACTCGCACGCGCGCACACACACACACACACACACACACACAC
>JAHBMJ010005524.1:57556-69592 GCA_018398765.1 Chromera velia | reverse complement strand
ATTCGGGCCTGCGACCCGTGCCAGCGCAGCAAGGGTCCGAACGCATTGCCCCCTGGTTTGCTTCACCCTCTGTCCGTTCCTTCGCAGCCATGGGAGTCAGTCTGCCTGGACTTTCTCACCGACCTCCCTTCTTCAGGGGATGAACGATACGACACCATCATGGTGGTGGTGTGCAGGCTGATCAAGGCAGCCATTCTCGTCCCCACCCATCGAATTGCAAGTGCTGAAGAGACTGCCCGTCTCTATTGGCGCTTTGTCACGTGCAAGAAGGGGTATCAGAGGCAGATTGTCTCCGATCGAGACCCCCGTTTTGTTTCGAAATTTTGGCAGACTCTTCATGCCCTCTTGGGCACTCAGCTCGATTTCTCCATCTCCGGTCACCATGAGACAGCAGGGCAGGCTGAGAGAATGAATCGAACGATTGAGGAGGCCCTCCGATGCCTGGTTGAGACGAAACAGACTCGCTGGTCCGAATTTCTCTGTGACGTGGAGTTTGCCTACAACTCCTCAGCCCATGAGGGGACGTCCTTTTCCCCTTTCACTCTCGATACAGGCCAACAAGCAGTAGCCCTCCCCTCCTTTTCCCTTCCTTCCTCGGTCGAACAGTCTTTCAACACTGAGGACTTCCTGGGGGGACACCGACAGATGGTCGCAATAGCAACTGAGTCTTTGAGGGCAGCACAGGGGATCATGACAAGGTATGCGAACCGGCACCGGCGTCCCGCCGATGGCATTCAGGTGGGGCAGTATGTTTTGGTGCACCGATCGTGGTGGCCTCAGCCAGTGGGGAAAAGGAAGGAGTATGCAAGGAAGCTCGATTCTGTCTGGTTTGGACCGTTTGAGGTTGAAGCGGTTCTACCGAGGGACAATCTGGAGGTCGTCTTGCCTGCGGGGTGCTGAAAGCACCCCGTTATTCACCGATCTCTCTGCAAGCCCTATCGTCAGTTAGGGGGAGGGACAGTCGTCCGTCCCCCGTCAGTCCGCATGCCTGCTTGGGCTGAGGAGGAGTTCGAAGTTAAGCGAGTTGTCGCCGTACGGGGCAGGGGAGGAGGGAGAGAGTACCGTGTGCAATGGAAAGGGTTCCCTGCCGAGGAGGCAACCTGGGAGCCTCTCTCAAACCTGAAGAATGCGAAGGCCATGATTGCTGCCTTCCATGCGTCTGCCCGTCGTTCCGTTTGAGGTTGCTGATTGAGGGCATTGCAAGTCCATTGTCTTTGAAATTCTTGTTTTCTCCGTTTGATCTCTCTCTGAAGACCTCTTTTCCCTCTCTCTTTGAACCTGTCCTTTTTGCCTTTTCATCCAGTCTGTCTGAAAACGAAACTTGTCTTCTCTTCAAATGAAGCATGTCTGTGTGGGGATACAGACTTCGGGGGGGAGGTGGCACGTTACATTGCGATATGTAGTTGTTCGCTCTAGCCAGAGTTGATCGCCCGAGCTAATCATGCTGTAATGAATTAAGTCAAAGAGTAAGATTATCCTGAAAACGTCTTTCCACTCATGCACTAAGTTGAGTACTAAGTTTGCATTCAAGTCCGTCCATGCTTATGTCGTTCTATGGGCGCGCCCCTAATGTTGTATCTGTATTGGAATTAATATCAGAATTAATTCCACTCACGTGCATGCTCGTCTTGTCTGTGTAACTGTCCTGACTGATAGCTTTGGTACTACAAGACTCCCGAACTGACAGTTCTTATGCAGTAACCAGTCATACTAAGTCTAGGTCTGTAGCGCTCCACAGACACTAGGCTTTTCCTTACGTCTTTGCTCCCCAGAAAGACAAAGGCTGTCTCCAGGTACCCTCTTTCTTGAATTCACCAAAAGGAGCTGCGTCCTGTTTTTTCAAGACTTCCCCGGGTAACTCCGTGACATCTCTTGTCTGTGACTTCACGGTGCGCTTCTTTTTTTCGTCAGACCACCGTGACGGGTTTTCGCAGCGTGCCATTCCGAAATCGACAAAGCGGATTTTCCCCTCCTGATCGAACATGATGTTCCCTCCATGCATATCCCCGTGCATGCAGGCAAGGTCGGCCAGTGCCTCCAGAGCGCCGAGAATCCCATCTGCAACCTCCCGCAAGACCCCCTTTTTTGAAAACGCCGCCCCCGAAGGAGTCACTAAATCTGCTTCGCCCACGAGGCGAAGGACGTCAAGAAGACTATGCAGGTCTCTTCCCATTTTTTCCATCAGAACGAATCCCTGACCCCCACACCCCCACGACGCAAACACCTGAGGGGCCACTCCCGTTTTCTCGAACACGTATTGCTGGATGCACGCCTCCTTCTCGACAGCTCCTTGAATTCGCGCTTCCTCTTCCGAAAAAAGTTTTTCCGCATACTCCCCCCCTGCTGGCAGGTAAAAAGTCGCCCCAGACTTATTCGGATTTCGGGTCCTTGCGATGCCTCCTGTCGTATTCAAAGCAGCATAAGTGACTCCGTAGACACCTCTCCCGAGCCCCCCCGACGCTGGACCTGCACGGATAGATGATGCAGGACATGCATGGTCGATGAATTTGAGGAAGGAAAGGAACCCGTACATCCTCTTGCTTTCTTCGGACAATCATCACATGCGCTGCATGGGCGTGTGAGGAACGACAAGCGCGGCATTCAACGTGCCACGGGCAAACATCTTCTTCTCGTGGTCGTTGCAGGGCAGAAAGATGATCCGGATGTCATTAAGTTTATTTGTGACACCACGCATGAATGACTCGGATGCAAAGCTCGTGCAGTACATTTTCGTTTGGTTGGGAATGTCTATGCAGGAAAGAATGAATGGAGCCTGGCGACTCTTGTAGCAGTACTGAGGTTGCTTTGATGATCGACACACGCTGAGAAACGAAACGGATTCAAGCATGACGCTGCCCGTATGTTCGACTGAAGCTTTCCTGTCCATGCATGTTCTTCAAAGAAGCAGGCAGGTACCCACGCACGTCGGCCGGATCTTTCGCTTCTATCAGCAACAAACTTTTCGTCAACATTATGAAGTTGCGGAACAGCATTCTGTGCTGACTGCCTCGCTCTTTTGATGCTCGCTATTTTTGTTGCATAATGCGTTCGTTTTGTTTTTTCAATGGCATTTTCTATTCGATCAATTGACGCCTGTGCTCATGTACATTTCTTCCCTCCCAACCGATCTTTCCACTGTCACGAAGCACGATGAATGTGCCCTTTCGATCGATTTCTTTTGTCCTTGATGTTTTTCTTTTTAATTTATTCTTCTTTTGTCTCCCTCTGACCTGCAGACCCCTGTGGCAGGTCTCCTCGTCTTCAGCCACCAAGGTCTCTCAGAAATAGCCTTTGCCCATGGATCCCTCCAGAGCCTCTGTGTGATGAAAGTCCCACGCCTCCTCAGACTGCAACAGTAACGACGCTGTGCTCGACTCCAGAGTGTTGACCTGCACTTATGCGGAAAGACAGATGGACAATCAAATGCATCTCCCCCCGTGTCCATTTTCTCTCTCTCTCTCTCACACACACACACACACACAAACACACACAGACGCGCACAAACACACGCAGTTATTTTCAGATATAGTTGTACAGGAGCACGGGAAGATGCCTAAAGGGGTCACGCACCCACAACCCACATACAGGGCGCCAGACTTGATGCCCCCTCTGCACGCTGGGTATTCATTCTGCCCCTTTGCGTCCCCCAAGTTCGGCTATTCTACCCACGAATGCATGCAGTCAACCAACTCTGATTCACTTGTGGTTGGATGGATCAGACGACGTTTTCTGCTTCACATCACACCTCAATGGGCCAAACGCAACCACACGAAGGCCAACCATCGGGAGCAACTGCGAAATAACCTGACGTACCTGGTCCAGAGGAGCTCCCACATGACGTCTCAAGCCCCTGGACATCTGCAAACACCCCGATGAATGATTTCTAAAAGGTCATTGCTGCATGACAACAGCCATCCAGAAAATAGCCATACATCCTTGTGACCGTTCCCATGGTGGGTATGTATATGTACTTCTTTAGTGTCTTTCTGGTCCTGCCTGAATATACATGTACGTGTGAAGTAGGGAAAATGGACAGGATGCCGGTCGATGTATACATCAGCTGACCAGAGCATTGACAGAGGATACTCTCAGTGAGAGGGCAAGAAGCACCCTAATGAGAAAGTGCATCAGCGAGCTGTCCCTCCCATTTGTAGGCAACAATTAAAGACCGGAATGTTTTGGAGACGGCACTCGTCGATCCCGTTGCTCGATTTAGAATTGATGCATCCGACGTACCAGCAAGACTGGGCGGCGACGTACCCACTTCACACACCACGGCCAGCTATTGATATTAATAGATAGATGTGGAAGACGTTGCACCGACATGAACATATATATGCAGTAAGATTGCTGCTGTGTATCACACACGCCGTCTATATATGTATGCAGTGCATATATAGTTGGTTGCATGTGCATGCATTCGCATGCATGCATGCAGATACACATTTTTTGGATTTTTTTTTTAATTATGCCTATAGGCATGCAAGATGCATACTGGCCCGACACAGGACCAGAGAGACACTAAAGAGATTTTTTTTAATTATATAATTGCATGAAAAAAATAAAAGTATATATTTTGGTG
The DNA here is from genome assembly GCA_018398765.1 of Chromera velia. Classification (NCBI taxonomy): domain Eukaryota; family Chromeraceae; genus Chromera; species Chromera velia. Next base: position 65,010 of record JAHBMJ010005524.1, on the reverse strand, counting down.
GCAGCATGCGCATGCATGCCGGATGGCTCGGATCGAAGTTATAAATAGGTTCTTCTGCATTCAGGAGCGCCTCTCCGCTCTGACACACTCCATCAGGTCTGTTTCCCCATTCACTACTGGCGTGTGCTTATGTAGCACTCTGAGTCTGTGGCGCAAAAAGATCATCGCTGCTGCTGAAGCAACGACACTTCAATTCACTCGAGCTGTGACATCGTTCCGAGACAAGTTGAAGAAAGGGACTGCCGGATTTGAAAGAAAATGTCGTCCTACTGCCTGTGTGTGCTGCTCCTTCTCAGCCTGAGTCTTTTTCATACTGAAAGAAGCTCTGTAGAGGCTCTTCACCTGTCAGGCGCTTCTGCTTCAGTAGATGATTGCTTCCTCAGTGAGTCGTTCTCTCTTCTTTCTCTCTCTTCATTTTCGAATTTAATGACAAGCATGCCTGTCTCCGCTACCCCTTCAGCTCAGCGCTTAATCGGGTCATGGACAAGCCTGCATGGCCTCTTTGCTCAAAGCAAGCACAGTGAAAGCTGTTCTCGCCAAAGCGTGTGAATCCCGACGATGCGTTGTCTATGACCATCGATTAAAATGCTTTACTCAGATGAAATACATAGCCATACTGCATGCAACAAGAGTACAGAAAGCCCATGAAAGCCGGCTGCAAAAGAAGGAGGGGAACGCAAAAAAAAACAAACAAAGAAGGAGAAAAAGAAAAGGAAATTTTGCCAAGAGGAATGTCAGTGACGAAATACCAAAGTTTATATATATACATGGGGGGGAATTAGTCAAACAGGTGAGCGGAGGAAAAATTCAGAATATTGACAAAAGCCAGACAGGAAGAGTGGAAGATTGATTTAATGAGTCCGCTGAACAGGCTTAACCATCGTTTGCGTGAAAGTTACATGTCGCATGCATGGGCAAGTGTGTGTGTCTCTATTTTTCTGCTGCATGGCAGGCTGGTTGAATGAATCGTGAGCTTTCACTAGGCAAAAAAGGTGCCGCTTCGGAGCCTTCTTTCCCCATTTTCTCTTCTGTGCTGTGTCCCTGTGCAGAAAAGTATTCACCAAGCGAGACAAGCCCAAAAACCGAAGCCGATGGAACTCCTCAGTACTGCACGCGGAAATACACGTCACCAACAAGATATGTATGTACCCATGTATTAATGTGTCAACATATATGTGCACATACAATGCAGCTGGTCCATACGGCACCACCTGCAAGGGCAAGTCTCCAGGAGATGAGTGCATGACCATGCACATGCCCCACGCGAAGATCAAGGGAACGTGCACGGGAGCAAAAGGACCCCACCACCCCTGGAAGAGTGTTGTTACTTGCGACTGTGATACCTATATCCCTGAGTAAGTGTTGTACTACCTCACAAACATTATTTTTGGAGTTTCTCCCCTTTTTTGGCCATCCCACTGTCCCCCACCCTCTCTTCCAAGCCCTCTTCCGCTGTCTCTCTCTTTCTTTTTTCTCGCGCTCTTCTGTCCCCGACCTTTTCTCTTTCTGTGTGGCAGGCTGATGAGCAGGGAAAGAAAACAATGGAAACGAAAAACTCCTAATCAGACAGAAGCAATCGTGTGCGGGCGTTTTTTCGTCAGGGATATGCTTTCTCAAGTGGGAGAGGCAAAACTCAACAACATAGACAGTGCAGCATCAAAGTGTTAAGGATGAAATTAAGGATGCAACTCCATTGGAGTCATTGACAACCACTAAGTTCGAATGCCATTCACAATTCTTGGCATGCATTGCAATCCATGCGTGTATTTATGCATCCATGCAGATGCGGGGAGGATCCGAACAGTCCAGCATGCCAGGAGAGGGTCTGGCCGAAAGAAGAAGAAAAAACAAAAACAAAAACAACAACTCCCGAGGAGGATGAGATCATCCCCGTAATTCCGGACAAAGAACATGAGCCCAAATCTCCAAAAGCGATCGGGGTGGAAAAGTGCTTCATTTGTCAGTCAGTCCATTCTGTGAGTCTGTCTATCTATCTGCCTGTCTGTCTGTCTGTCTGTCTATTTGTCTGTCTATCTGTCTGCCTGTCTGTCTGTCTGTCTGTAAGACGATATAGTCTGTCTGTCTGTCTGTCTGCCTGCCTGCCTGCCTGCCTGCCTGCCTGCCTGCCATGTCTGTCTGTCTGTCTGTCTGTCTGTCTCTGTATCAGAGATGAAGAAGAAGGGGGGGGGGGGAAGAAAGACGTCCTTTGTCTGTCTGTCTGTCTGTCTGTTTGTCTGTCTGTCTGTCTGCCTGTCTGCCTGCCTGTCTCTCTATCCATCTCTACATCTGTCCATCAATCAGTGAGTCAATGAGTCGCCGTGTTATTGACTTAGTTCGTGCAGTCAGACAAGGCGGAAACTTTGCCCGCGAAATCGATTTACTTTGATCAACCTGTTTCCTGTGCCCTGCGTTGTTGCCAGAGCAAATCTTCTTGGACCACCGCAAATGTCTTTGCATGGGTATCGTGGGTGCATTACAACTACAACGCAGAGAGCAAGAGAGGTTTAAATTTCTCTCTTAATTGTGTGTGCAGCTGGACAGACGTGCCAGGACAAAGCTCCGGGAGAGAATTGCATGACGACAAACAACCCCCACGCCAAGATCGGAGGGACCTGCAGAGGGGAGAGAGGACCCCACTGGCCCTGGAAGGAAGTGGTCTCCTGTTACTGCTCGAGTTTTGTACCTGAGTCCGTCAGTAAGCGTGATGGATGGGTGCGTCTTTCTTTCCTTCTTTCCTTCTTTCTTTCTTTCTTTCTTTCTTTCTTGCTTGCTTTCTTTCGTTCGTTCGTTGTCTTTCCAAGTTTTGAGGAGGAGAATGGTCCTTTCGATCTGCAGCGTTACTTGAGACCATCATATATTGCAATGTGTTGCTGAATCGATCAGACTATGTCTCTTTACAAGCCGGCCTTTTTGCTTGCCTGTCTGCCTGTCTGCATGTTCGCCTTTGTTTCTCTGTTTATCCTCGCATCTGTCTGCCTGTCCATCTATGTGTGTGTCTGAATATTTCGTGCACACATCGTGTACTTCTAAAGCGGAACCAGAGAGCAGCCCAGGTCTCCTCACACATGCATTCTTTTTAACTCCCTGTGCACTAGGAGTCATGAAAAACTAATGCCATCAATGTATGCATCGTTTCTCATTACAATCGTACCGAACGGAGTGCAAAAATAAAATCGGCAGAGACCGTTTTCTTCAGATTTCCTCTTGCAGCCATGGAATATCCTATGAGGCAACTGTAATGTCAGATGAAGATCGCGGGGTGCAAATGGAAAAGAGAAACAATTTCACATGAATTTTGCAGGTGCGGCGAAGACCCCAGCAGTGAGGCTTGTCAGTCGCAAGTCTGGTTCAATTGACTGGCTGACTGACGGTCTGTCTGGCTCGTTGGCTCCTGACAGCTGACTGGTTTGGGTTGGTTTTCTATAAAAAGGTCGAGAGGGGGAGGACTGCTGATCGACCGAGCGTCTATTCAAACTTAAAATCCTCTTTCCAGCTACAAACAGTCATTCAGGGCAGAAACTGGGGCACTGTGGTAGAAGATGGCTCTAGAGATGGCTGGTGAATCCGGCCGCGGATCGAGTGGTAATAGGCAGTCAACCTCTCTCCAGTAACTTTTTGAACTTGGCAGCAAGCTCCGCAAACTGGGTTCGAAAACACTCAGGCTTCACAGTTATATACATGCTAGAGATCTTTTTAAATCTTTTGCGAATTTATATAAATCTAGCTAGAAATCTAGATAAAACAGCTGAAAACCTGATATACAACCCGGCCAAAACTCTAGCCAACCCTCTAGCCGAAACTTTGAGATTAGTAAAATTAGCTTTAAGTTTGTTTTTTTAACTGTTTTTCAATATAAGCTAGTCACACTGGCAGTAGTAGTAGCTCTTTAATCTAGCTTGGGGTCCAGTTTGCACTTAGTAACTAGTTTAACGATCGTCGGATATGATAATATTTTTCGATTGATCACTTTTCATTTTACGATGTTTACACCCATCCGGTATGGACCGTACAGTTCTTTTTCTCCCTTTCAATAACTGTGGCATACCATTTGTTTTTCATTTGTCTCCATCAACAACTTCTCAAAAAAAGAAACCTGCAAGTACCACTGTGCCACTAGACTTGATGACTGGAGGGAGAGGAACTTGAAGAAAAAAAGAAAAGAGGGAAAAGACAGGCTGGTGGTGAATTAAATTTAGTTTGCTGCACTAGTTGCCGCATCTTGCAATTACAGAAGGTTTTGCCACGTTTTTCACTCCAGCTCTTGCCTACTGTTCAGACTTTCTTAGGCTAGTCTGATACCAGACTAGGCCCCAGGCTGACTTTGAGAGGCCAGATGTCTAGCCAGATGTGAACGTTAAAAAAAAAAACAATTGAGTTTTAAGGCAAAATTTCTTTGTTTAAATATGCCTGGGGAGCCTATAACCTAGAATTATAGTGAACAAATGAAGTGCTCTCATTTATAATAACTTTTATATAGATGCCACTATAGTAAATATTAATTCAATTAGCTAAGTTTGGCTCTAAGGTACATTAAGTTTGGCTCTCATATGTTCCTACTCCGGCTAGTTCTTTAAGTTGCTGTTTGGCCTATAGGCTATAGTGTTTGGCTAGTCTTTCCAACTCAACTCTTTTGGGCTGAGGCTTGCAGTGCCTTGCAAACTCCGTCTGGCTGGCTAGCTAGCTAGTCTTTCAAGTTTAGGCAATGATTACCTAATAGCAGAAATGACCGAACTGGCCACAGTCACCCTCCGCAATCTCGATGCATGAGAGTCCTCCAAAGCAATAGCGATGCAATGCAGTTGTACGCTCGATCAGCCTGCTCCCTCTTCGACCCAAAGCAGTCCGTCCTCTCGAGTACACACACAGGTAGATGGAGAGAAGTCACTGGTGGGAACCTCGGGGGCTTCCCCTTTCTCTCCAGCAGCGCTACCTAGCGAGGCAGAGGGCCAGGCACGAAGCAGAAACCCCTCGGGCTGCAACAGATGCATGTCAGAAAATAAGATTGAGCAATCGCGTTAATTCATCAGATCGACTCATGGAAACACAGGACGTGGATTGATTGTGGCAAGCACATAAGAAGGTCGAGGGACCGGATGTCTGAATACTCCGGCCAGATCGAAAAAGAGAGAGCAACATGGCCTAATGAGGACAATCTCTGTCAATGAAATAAAGCATCCATCCGCTCAGCGACTAGGCCATAAAAAGAAAACATGAAAAATGCGGGCGGGAGAGAGACGAATAAAGGAATGAATGGATGAAGCACACAAGAGGGAGGGAGGGAGGAAGGAAGGAAGGACCGGAAAAAAAGAGGAGGTGCGGACAGGTACCAAGTGAGGAAAGGAGCAAGAAAGAGAGCAAGCAACAAAGACGGACAGGAAGGAAAAAAAAACCTCCTGAAGGAAGAGAGCGAGGCACTGACAAGACGGAGTGAAGAAAAAAAAAGAGAGCGAAAGAGGAATTGCGCGAGACAGAGAGAGTAAGACGCAGAGAGAGGAAACCAGAGAGAGAAAGAGTGAGAAAGACAGGAGCAGAAAGCGAGACACTGAAAAAAAGGAAGAGAGAAAGACAGGAAGGAAGGAAGCAAGGAAGAAAGAAAATAACGAAGGAAAAAACATGCGAGAGCCAGAGAGGGAAGGGGGGGTGGAGGGACTAGCTGACCGCAGACTCTCTTCCGTTTTGGAATTCAACCTGCATTCATGGTCTCACTCCAGATTATTCTTTGCAGATCAATTTTGTGCAGACAGGCAGACAGACAGGCCCTGATGCAAACAGAGGAACAGGGAGAAATAAGAACACGTTCTGCTGCAGCAGAGAAACGAATACGACAGCTTAACATCATGTCTCTCGAATCTGGGGGGTCAAAGTATTTACAACACGATGATGATGAAAAATGCTTGCCGGATTGGGCAGCTACCGCAGAGAAAGAGCGAGACAGACAGAGACAGACCATGCAGAGGACTGAAGGACAAATAAGCAATGCCACAAAATTCTATTTCAAACCATGTCTCTACGTCTATGCTGCTCACATCGTCGATCGTTCTTTTGTCTTTTGGAATTATCAAATTCGGACCCACCCACCCTCTGAATGATTCCTTCAGGCATGGGCACGCCCAGATCCTCCTCGATATTCGTTGCCCACTTTCCATTTGCCTTTTTGAAATCTGTCTGGTAGTGGTACACCTTCATCAAGTACTCCTTGATGCTGAAGAACCTGTCGGGGATCTCAACTTCGCCTGGGCCCTTTGGGTGTTCTCCAAAGATCAAGAAACCCCATCTGCAGCACAGTAAGAGGCAGGAACACAGGTGCATGTACCGCTCCAAGGAAAGGGGACGAATGCTTTTTCCGACCCTCTTTTCCATCTTCTAGTTTGCTTCCTACAACGAACACTCGTTTACTGTGGAATCAATTTGCCCACCTTTCCGGTGTGCAGTGCTCACATCACATACGTTTTCAATGAAAGGAAAAGACAGAAGGAAAACGTACGGGTTATTGATAAAACAACAACCGGACCAACCTTTCGGGTCTGTGCATATTCACGATGCCCTGGGGGGACCACACCCAGTTGTCTTCCGGCAACCCTGGCTTCTTTGAGAGTGCTCCCGTGACGGGGTCGGCATCTAGCTGCCACTGCACGCATGCACCCTCATGCAGGGGGAATGAATGAAGGAAAACCATGCACACTATGTTCGTTCAAAAGCTTGCGAAGAACATATTGTCATTTTGAGAAACAGCTTTCCACTATCAGGAGCAGATATGTACAAACCCGCACAAACAAACGTGGGCCCCTCCATGCTCTGTTCTTCTCATTGGCACTGACGAATCACGCGCGCATCGTATCTATGATGCCATGTGTGCTCATAAATCGCAGCGCCAAGCGAGCATGCGGTTCTCTCGTCCGCTTCGTTCAACTCACGGTCCGCCCCGAAAGCGCTGAAGTGGAAGCTTCAGAGCCGTTTCTTTCTTTTGAGTCGATAATGATATTTCCATGCCCTCGGTGCATTTCGAGCGGTGTCTGTGCTCGCTTGTGTGTGTTTGCTCTCACGTTTTTTGCAGAGACCTCACCTGCACTCTACTGAAGTTAACCCTCCAGAAGGTTCCTCTTTGGGGCCAGGCCTTCGAGTCTCTCTCCTTCAGAAGATCCTGGAGGTCCCTGAACGGTACGCGCACGACCAAACTCCATCCAACTGCAGGAGGCACTGTCCGGAAGTTCAGGCGGCCACCTTCAATTTGCACCCGCGCCTGCAACGTTGCAGACGTGTCATATACGTATAATGCAAAAACGTGCATCCACCATCCATTCAACTTCAGTCTCATTACAACACTCTCTGCAGGTGTGGGCCCGTCTGTGTCTCTTCTCCTCACCGATTTCATCCCTTTCCAAGGTCCCTTTCTTTCTTTCTTTCTTTCTTTCTTTCTCTCTCTCTCTCTCTCTCTTGTGTGTGTGTGGAGGGGG
>JAHBMJ010005524.1:21825-57397 GCA_018398765.1 Chromera velia | reverse complement strand
GGGGGGGGGGGGGGGGGAGGGCGTCCGTGTATGTGTGTCCTCTCTTCGTTCCATCCCGTTCTCTTCTCTCCCTCTTTTTCTTTTGTGCGTGTGTGTGCGCCTGCGCGTGTGCTTGAGTAATAGCGTGTGCCAGGCAGAAAAGGGAAACACCCGATTTTGCTGCTTTACAGTACGACGTCGACGATTTTACTTCGTTCAGTGCAATGCATGCGGACCTCTAGATTAGGGAGGTTTGTACCGTGAGTCGCGTGGCCGTGATCGCTGTAAGGCATGTCGAGATGGAGCTCGAATGGGACTGCAACATCTTTCTCGCATAAATGAAAAATGAAGAGCTTTGTGCTTGTGTCTGCAAGACAAAGCTTGAAAAAAAATGTGTTCAAAAAAGTGCAACATGAAGGCACGCAGAACATTTCAAGGCGCGTCTGATGAAGCCGTTGCTCGAGTACAACAAAGCCGGCCGATTGCGAGGACGTTCTGACGACTTTTTTGGGGGCCTTTTGGACCATTGGAATCGTAACTTTGTCTTGACTCTGTAGTTCATCACTTGAAAACAAGCCGTTCAAAGGAAACTCGGACTGCACAGGTGGAGCTCAAAGGGTCCTGCCTGCAATTCTTCTGCCTTTTTCCTTTCACACATTTCACCGCTCTTCGGCGTCATTCCGGAGAAAAAGAGAGAGAGAGAGAGAGAAAGAAAGAAAGAAAGAAAGAAAGAAAGAAGGAAGGAAGGAAGGAAGGAAAGACACGGAGGGAGTGGTGCAGAGAGTCAGAGAGAGAAATAGAGAGACGGACAGACAGAAAGACAGACAGACAGACATGCCCAGCATACATACTCTACTTTCCTTTTCAGACAAGACAGACCAGATCATTTTTTCTTTTCTTTTCTGTGCCCAACTTTTTCGCTGACTGTTCCCGACAGACGGACGGAAAAACAGACAGAAAGACGAAGAAAGAGCAAGATGTCCAGCCTGCCATCCCCTCACACGAGAGTTAGCGAGAGAGAGAGGGAATCATGCAGTGTTCCTTCCTCAATCCCCCCGATCGACACACCTCCAAGAGCGTTCACTTCATATTCGTAGTAGTTGTGGTTCCCTCCCTCAGGGGACAGAAATATCTGCATGCAGCCAGCCAAATGAATTTAGAAAGATGCGCATGCATGCGGAGAAGATATCTACCTCAAGAGCCCATCCATCTTTCGTTTGCGCTGCCTGCTCTAGGTTGGCATTGACCATCGATAGATCGATTGAGGGAGGCCCCAGCTGTCACATCTCATGCTGGTCTGTCCATAACTGGCCAGTTGGTATGGATTTGGTTTCGCCTGGATCTTGGATTCACGTCCTTCCATCACCCATTATTGTTGGCCATCATGCCTGCCACTTAGATTGGCGCATCGAAGGAAGAAGAACAAAGGAGAGGTCCTGTATCTACAAAAACGACTTTACAGAAGCATGCGATCGCGGTAAGCCAGCCCACGAGTCTAAGAGGAAAGGAGACAAAGAAAAAGAAAAGCAAGCGTGCACGGTGTGTACTCACACAACACACACACAAGAGCGAAAGAGAGAGAAAAGGTAGGTAGGTAGCTTGATTTGTAGGAATTCGAAGGGGGGATGGCGAACCAACCTCAAAGTCGTTGTCGTGTTGCCAAATGAATTGATTTCTCTCCGTGCAAGTCGCAAACACTTCCGGCTCTTCCATCCAAGCCCCGACCCACAGCGCGCCGTCTTCTTTTGACCCTCCTCCTCCTTCACTCTCCCCGTCTTCCCACAGCATCTTCATGCGCTGCATGATGCATTTTGCTCTCGTCGGATCACTTCGCTTGGAGAATCATTCTTAGAGTTACGAAAAGCCGATCCTGAAACGTTCTCATGAATTTCATAATGCATGTGTGTGTGTATCCACAGCATCCCTGTCTGTTTTGAGAACGGCCACTTTCCAAAGCGCACATGACTTTTCCCCCGCCTTAGTGTTTTGTATTTCCGCTCCCATGAGAATACAAGGGTTCTGCCCTTTTGTTTGCATGCGCGCACTTCGTGCGTTACCGCTCACCGCACCCCGCGAAGAGTGCTAGAAAGAGAAAACCGAGACTGAAACACACGCAAACAGACTAGCTGTCCACGAACCCTAGAATGGAATGACAAAAAATTCAAAAATCGTCGGAGATACGCACTGAACCGAACCGCTTGAATTTTACCGTCGTCTCGTGTAACCGAGGCTTTTTCTTTTAAAAACGTGCATTTTGTGCCAAAGCATCACCTCACGCCTATACACGTGCGCACACATAAATTCACACACGCACACACACACACACACACACACGTGTGCGTACCTATTCATTCATTTATTTACTTATTCGTTCACTCAACCGCATTCCCCCCTCGTTGCCCACGCATGTCGAGGAAAGATAGCGCATGGCTCAGGGAGTCAGCAGGGCAAAAAGGCTTGTCCATTCCAAGGATACATACAGGATCGAGCCGGGGAGGCATCCAAACCCATGCACTCACAGATCGACTGACAGTTCTGTACCAGGGTCTCACTCCAGGAGGTGTGTTCAGAATGTCCACGAAGTCATCTGTCCAAGGGGCGTGCTCCCACGCGGCGCTTCGCACATCCCACTCAGCAGTTGGAAGAGCGCTCGGGTTAACTAGAGGACAAACGTACACCTTCGGCCGCAGTGGCTCCATCGCCTGCCACCATTTCACTCTCTCTCCGTGCCAAGCAGCTGAGCCGATCTTCATTGTTCTTCCCTTGACTCTTTTAAAGTAACACGTGCTGCAACATACCTCACTGTCTCCCTATCTTAGACTTGCGCACAAACCTTCCGCTGTCTCTCCTACGAGCCAAGCAGCTTCAGAAAAACAACGGCCCTCGAGGTAAGCAAAACCGGGCCCTCAGCAAGTCTCGTTTGCAATAAATGTGGGAAACTCTCAGCAGGGCCATTCAGTATACTGTTCCCCAAGTACAAGAGATGAGCGCATCTGAGACTTCTAGCTGTGCACGGAGGATCGAGGAGACGATATGAGACGATCTCCAGGAGACGACAAATAATTTTCGGTGCACCGCGATCGATTTTTTGCCGTCTCTTATCCGTCTCTTCAACAGCCGCCGAGCCATGCATGCCGATCGAGCCATGCATGCATGTGAATTCCATTCGCGGAATCGGGATCTCGATGAATTCGTGCAATTAAAAGCACCGATATCATGCAACTGTATATATATATATATATATATATCAGAGATCGAGTAAAGAGAGTATCAGAGAGGCACAGCTCAAGTTACTGCTCAACGCATACGTGCTGTAATGAATGATTATGATTGTGCGAAAGATTGACTTCCAAGATCAAAAAGAAACTGCTCGATTGAATACGAGGAAATCAACTAGACCTTTGCAGACAGCAAGCATAAACTGTTGCAGTTGCTTGCGATCCGCGTGCGGAAGTTTTTGCCGGTCAAACTGCTCATTAAGTAAAAACCTGATCTGCTAACACTCTCCCGTGCATCAACTCCAGTTCTCTTTTGACTGTGCACCTCTCGTATCCTTGAAAGAAACTCAGACAAGACGAGTTGAACGAGAACGCGACGCGATCGGAATAGGGGAAGACAAAATATGCACGGCAGCTTTACAGTGCCGGGCAGACCCCCCACTGCCACCCCGCAAAGTGTCTGGCGAGGATGGTCGAGGGATGAGGAGCCTTCGCCAACCTGTCAGGGCCCTGTGATGCTGCGCATACTAAAAGGAAGTGAGTTGACAGTCTTTGCATGTGTGTGGAATTGTACATTTACATGCAACTGTGTTTGGTATGTATCTGTATGCGTACATTTGCATGTGTAGACGCATGCATGCACGTATCTCCCCCCCCGCCCCCCCCCCCCTCTCTCTCTGTGTGTGCATGTGTATGTGTATGTGTGTGAGTATGTGTGCATGTGTGTATGTATGTATGCATATGTGTGTATTGTATATGTATGTATGCATGTGTGTGTGTGTGTGTGTGTGTGGTGTCTTTTGTGTGTCTCAGGTCCTTCATCAGGCCCTGCATCTGAAAGTATGTGTGTATGCTTGTGTGAATATATGCTTGTACAATCGAGGATCTATAAAACCGTTGCGTCGATCCTTTTTCTCAATGTGAATTGTTCCACATTCAGTTGCAAGCTGATAGATACGGCAAGAAAGGTCCACGCATGCATGTATGAATGCGCATGCGTCTGCGAATAACGAGAGTGCGTCTCGATTCCTGATCTCTTTTGTGTTTGAAGGCTAGAATACTTTCAACCATCTTGGTGTGTCCATCTCAGTATTTATGGTGCTGCTTGCTTCGCGCACCAAGCTCATCTTGTTTTCCCTGTTGCATTAGTGCCGGGAAAGTCCCGATTTCGCCTCTCCGATCCCTTTTTTCCTTCCTTCCTGCACTGTCCGCCCCTTTCCTGCATTCTTTTCCCTTCCCTTTCCCTTTGATTTCTGCAGAGACCTGGCCCCGAAGTCGTGCACTCCTCGAAGGTACTCGTCTGTCAGTACAGACAGAGAGAGAGACAGAGGATGAAGGGACAACGACACCATCAGAGAAAGAGAAAGAAAGCGACATGATGCAAGGAGAAGGGGAGGGGCGGAAGAGGGGAAAGGGGGTTGTGGCGATGGACATCACGGGACTGACGAGCGTTTGGAGGCCGACGGATTACTCTGGTCGGTCAGTGGATCTGATCGGACCGAGAGCAAAGAGCTGAATCAATGTCGATTTTGCCCGACTTATAGTGCCTGATGAGTTCGGCAAGAAAAAGAAGGTCCCTTTTGTTTTCGAGAAAAGCTGTTCGGGATTTTTGATGTTTCCGCTTCCCAATTTTGAATGGTTCTGGTCGGTCCGGATGTACACATTCATTCTTTCACCTACTTTTCAATCAACTGTTTTCTTCCCCCGAACATTCATTCCCGCTTTTTTCTTTTGTCCTTTGCCTGTTGTCCGGTCGCCTCCATTCTGCCGACACCACTCCTACGGACATACTGAATCTTCGCATTTTCGTTCACTTGTGAGAATTAATGCAGGAAAGGAACACTGCCTTTTCATTTACAACAACAGTCTCGAGGACTGGGGGGCCTTCGCTGCTCCGTGCGAGTTGGGCTTTGCACAGGTACGACGAAGGGTCAATCTGGAATTGTGACACGTGTACGCATGTCTATGGAGAGACACATACGGGCATTCATATTTACGTACGATTCTCCTACTGCACGCACATCTTTGCAGAAAAGAGACAATGCCTACGTTCACTTGAAAGCAATGTACAGACCACACACGCACACACACACACACACACACACACACACTCACTCACTCACACACACACACACACACACACACACACTCACTCACTCACTCACACACACACACACACACACACACACACGCACACACTCACTCTCACACTCACACGCACACTCACACTCACACTCACTCACACACACACACACACACACACACACACAGAGAGAGAGAGAGAGAGAGAGAGAGGGGCAAATCAAAACAGCAACGAAAGTGCTCGCTCCTTCTTTGCACGCTCCATGTGCTCGTATTTGTTATTGATTTCACGACTACATGCATCTTGTGTGTGTTTGTAAATTGGAGACGCATTTACCAGACAGAGAGATAGAACTCTCAATCCCTGCAGGGCCCGAGTCCCATGCAAATCAAAGAGCACACACAGCTAGCTTACAAGAGTTCTCTGGAGACTGCATGTGAAATCGGTAGCGCGGTAGAACAGAAAATAAATGAGAACATGATTTTTGTCTGGAAAGCTCATCTCGAAGCGGTATAATACGAATATTCATTCATCCGCATGATTGATTGATACGCATGCAGGCGCCTGATCCGAAGATTGCCTTCCAGTGTACCTCTCTCCGTGAATGTCTCAGATGGCTCGAGGCTCTCCAGTCGGCAGTCGCATTGGCAATTCGTCAGTCCGACTCTGAGCCCAAAACGATCCATGGGGGTTCCTTGCCTTTGAGTTCAGCCAAGAAGGGCGTCAAGGGAAAGAAAACGGGAAGTAATGCTCAGGGCACACCCAGGCGCCTCTCCGAAGACAAAGCAAACAGCCAGAAGAGACACACGGATGAAGGAACCCCAAGTGTGACAGCAGTGCAACCGAAGGACCGCCCCAGGGGGGGAAAACCGAAGCCCCAAACTCATCCCCCCGCACAGAGGAGACGTCGAAGTTCCGCCAGTTCTGCTGCCTCGCGTTCTTCCCATGTTCCCGCTGCTCCTGCAGCTGTCGGGCCGCAGTCCTCTGAATTCCGGTCGACTGCAGTAACCAGAAGAGAAGGCGGAAACCCTGTAGGAACAGCCGGCGGGGCCTCTGCGTACCCCCCAAGTATCCCTCCGGAGTCGGAAGGGGGCGACCTCTCTGTCATTTCCCGCACGCCCACACAATGCATAAGCCCCATTTTACAGGCAGACGTGCACGCGGCAGGAAGGGGGGAGCGCACTTCTCCGGATTTCCTCTCATTGGACAGGGAGCGCAGCAAGGAAACTCACGAGGGAACAGAAAAAGAGGAAGCGGAGGGAAAGGAGGAGGAGAAGGAAAAAGAGGGGGAAGAGGAAGATTACGAGGAAGTACTCCAGGAAGTCGAACTGTTGTTCTCTGGAGGACTGGGTCTCTTGGTTTCGGGTGCGCCGTCGTCTTCATCGCAAGAATCAGGTGCGAGAATCAGAGGAAGGAAGGATGAATTAGTCGATATCTATCGATGTATTCTCGCGTCGCAAATTTGATTTTGCTAGCTGCAGATTGGATGAGTGAGTTGGGACTTTTTGTCCAGTTGGGTGTTGATAGGCTGCCTCTAAAAACATACGTACCTTCCCTCATTCCTTTTTGTGATTGGGCGTCCTTTCTCGTATTCTGAAGTGGCTCTCTCTTTTCGACCTTTTTTTCTCGTCCGTCGTTTCTCTTCTTCCTTGCCCGCTCTTGTTCTTATTTCGCGTGGTCCTCCAACAATTGACTGTGCGACTGATGCAAGTTTTTCTTTGTCTTCATTGTGTGCCTGCCTGCCTGGTTTTTAGTCTTTTTAGTCCTGTCTGTCCTCTATGTCTTGTCCGTGTGTCTGTCCGTCTCGTTTTTTGTGTCAATGTCTTCCAGGTAAGAAGTTCATTCTTTGCACCTTTGTCTGCAGCCGGGCGATGGGTGTATCGTCACGTGACGGTAGCTGATCGCGCGATCAGGTGCTGCAGGTCTGAAGAGGCGGCGCTTCAGTCGGATGTCAAGTCCCGGGAAGGTCTGACTGTCAGCAAAAGAACCGCAATTTGGGAGGGGCCGTACGAGGGTGAGCATTTTTTTATTCTCCGCAAATACGTGTATGTTTGCTTTGAGCAAGGCAATGCCGTATTGACAGAGAGTTTATGACGATAGATAATTGGAATCCTTTCTCGATCCTAATGTATGTCGACTCTTACAAAAGAATTGACGTTTGTGAGGGGCTCTTTGACAGTCAAGTGCTTATTCAACCGTTTCCATTTCTTTTCGTGGAGATTTATTGATAGACACACCCGCATGGCGACAACAGACCGTCAGGACGCTGTGCTTACCACGTTGCGCGCTCTCGTCAAAGTGGGTGCCGGTATACACGTTTGTAAGAGTTTGTATTTTGGTCGGATACTTATGAGTGTTTACATTTCTGAAGTGTCATAAACAACAATGCCAGAGGTTCGTATGTGCCATTTTAGTGTTTTGTCGTGTACGCCACAGGATCATTGAGGGAATCTGACTTGTGTACGGAATATGAAGAAGGAATTAGTTTCTCAATGTGAGTTTTCATCCGGTTTGCCTGCAGGACGCCGGCAGTGTGTCCTTGTTTATGAAGCAGAATCAGAAGGTCGGTCTGCCTGCCATGTCTGTCTGTCTGTCTGTCTGTCTGTCTGCCTGTCTGTCTTCCTGCCTGCCATGTCTGTCTGTCTGTCTGCCTGCCTGTCTGTCTGTCTGTCTATCTGTCTGTCGGTCTCTGTGTCTGTCGTAAACTTGATGTGTTTGATGTCCTCTCTCTCTTTTTTGTAGAAAGAAGTCCCAGACGAAACGTATCAAAATAAAAGAAGAAAAACAAACATATGAGAATCTGTCTGTCCACCTGTCTATCAGTCTGTCTATCCTTTTTTCTGCATGCCCCTGCAGGTGCAGCATCCCACCCCTCGGTGGCTTCATTCGAGGCTTGCGACTCTTCTGCCAAGTTGGCATTTTGTGCCCCGCACGTGCATTCCACAAGTGCAAAAGCTTCGTCGCCAACGGACATACGAGCAGGACACCAGCGGGAAAGGGGCTCGGGCGTTGCAGACAGAGAGGCTCTCACTGCGTTTGCAAATTCGGTGGTCGCTTCTAGAAGCCTCGTAATGGAGGCAGATTCAGACCCCAGCCATCCACTGAGGCGCCGTGAGAGAGCCCTTTTCCGTCTTGGAGCAGCAAAGAGTGGAGGGCCAGTTGAGAAGATGAGCATCGACCAACCTCTTGAGGCTTCCTTTTATGAGGACAAATCTTCGGCCAAGCCGAGAAGGGCCGAATGGCCTGATATGGAGAAACAGAAACCCAAAAAATCCCACCAAACTCCGACCTCCCCCAATCCACCAAATCTCCCGCGTTGCAATGCAACACAGCCTTCAACGAATGCAACAAAAAAAGAAGCGGCCGAACAAATTGAAGCAGACCCTCCCCCAATCCGAACAGCTCCAGTTGGAAGCTCAATGAGGCAACCTGAGGTTCTTCAATTCACACCTCCGCAGACTGCACGCTTGTTTGACGCCCCACCCATCAGCATCGGTCAGCCGTCTCCATCGGGCCTAACGCCTAGGACTTTTCTCTTTCACGCAGGTTCACCAATCTCTCCAAGCACCCACAGCTCCATACCACCAGTTCTCATGAACCCAGCAGGGCATCTGGCGACAGCTTCTGCAATGACTCTACAGCCCTGCGTACAGGCTCCCCCTCCGCTGCAGCCACACCTTCAGCAGGCCGCTGACGGAAGAATCGTCCATTTTCAGCAGCCGCAACAACAATTTCAATTTCAACACCACCCTTTGCTTCAGCCCCATGCAGGACCTGCCCCCCACCCAGCTTACAGGCGTCCCTCTCACTCCGTCCCGGAGCCCAACTGGGCCCTCACCTCCAACGCCCTTCCCCCCCCTCATTATCAAAAACCCTCCGGACCAACCGTCGCTTCAAAGACCCCACCAACACCCGGAACTCTGCTTGGAGGCCAAAGTCCCCCACCAACCCCACGAATTCAGACTTCCACTGTTGGAGAAGAAAATACTTCGACAGTCAAAATGTCAATCCACAGGACACACCCAGAGGCCTCCACTTCGATGTATCAACCCCACGCAAACTCCCATTTTCAGGCCACGCAGATCTCCCCCACTCCAACCCCGCACAACGCTCCAGTGCAGCCCCATGCGACTTTGCAGTCGCAGTGGCCCGTCTCTCACCCCCCCTTTGCACAGCAGCACGTTTCTGTTCCGTTCGGTAACGTTCCTCTTCCTGGTCTCCAGCAGAGGGCAATGCAGAATCCTCTTGTGCAACAGCAACAACAAAACCAGTACCCGATGCAAAACATGCAACAGACTCTTGTGCAACAGCAACAACAAAACCAGTACCCGATGCAAAACATGCAACAGACTCAAGCGCATCTACAGCAGTATCAACCAACACAGCTCCATCCGATTAGAAGGCAGTCAGGTCTAAATATGTCCCTTCTCGCATCTCCCCACGGAGTTTTCTCCTCCGTCAACTCTCCCCGTTTCCAACCTCACCAACCTGCTCCCTTCCTTCCACTGACAGGGCCTTCACATTCAATTCCACAACAACAGCGTCTCATTCATCATCAGCCGCACGAAACTCTCCCCTCCCCAAACACCAACGGAGCCCCCCCACTTTACCCCCCGAATAACAATCAAACCATCAGAAGGTCGACGGTTGAACGGCTGAGCCCCTCTCCGATTCCCCCAAAGAAGCCACCACAAACAAGACCGCAAAACCAGCCCTCCGAACACACATTTGCACCCCAAGAAATCTGCTCCCCAATGACCAAAGCCCCGACCACGACGGTGGGCATTCAGGTCTCTCCCTCTCTCACTGCCCCCATGTTCACCGTTGCTGCATCTCCGCTCGCACCACTGCCAGCGCCTGTTTCCCCCTTAGACTCTGCGCCCCCTTCCGAACACTCATCCCCTTCCCCCCACGGCGGCTCTCCTCCCCATGCGGGTGTCCAAAAAGCCCCAAAAGTCGGGAACCCTGCAATTCCTCCTCCAGCAGATCAATTTGAGGGATCGCGTCTTGGACCTGCAAACAGGCAAACAAGAGGGGCTCCACCGGTGGTCTTCAAACGAGGGTGGGACGGGGGATACATTTGGTGCCTTCCTTCTATGGGGGGCCACGAGTTTCGAGTCTGTGGGTCGTGAAGTGCTTAATTTTTCTTGGTATTATTTCACTTCCTCATTCGTTCGTTCGTTCGTTCGTTCGTTCGTTCGTTCGTCTGTTCGTTCGTTCGTTCGTTCGTTCCTTCCTTCCTTCCTTCCTTCCCTTCCTTTCTTCCTTTCTTTCTTTCTTTCTTTCTTTCTTTCTTCCTTTTTTTCGTTTGTCTTTCCTTCAACTCTTCCTTGCTTTGTTTTCAATGTTTACATACCTTTTTTTCTTCCATTGTTTGTCCCTTCCATATGGTTGGAAGAGATCAAATGTCATTGAATTCAGATCGCAGTCAGTGAGCAGGAATAGGGAGGGGAGAATTAGACCAAAGTCTCCGAGGAGGGGAGAAACAGGTTCAAATTAAGGTGAAAGGGCTGCGCATGTACCAAAGTGGTTTGCTTCAATTCTTTCCGTGTCATACTTTCGTCCTCCTATTTTTTTGTCGCCGCACAAGTCGCCGCACTGACGTAAGAGTGACCTTAAGTTAACTCAATGCATGTGCGTATATGTAAAGTTTCAGACGCGGTGTCAATTGCCACTGCTGCTCTCCGGTAGCGGCCGGGTGACGGTCTAGGTGCTGGTATGTCCAGCGGTATGTTTCCCCCATTCCAAGCCTCTTACTACAAGATTCAAAACAATATAAAAGTGCATTCTATCTATAGACTACATTCAATCAATTCAAATCTTGTTGCTGTTATTGTCTACCTATTAATAGTGAGTCATTGACAACTTTGATTGGGGCTCAGAGTCCGAGTCAAGGCTATATAAAAGTTTGTTTGAGTGTCAGTGACATGCAAGACCCCCCCCTCCCCCTCTACCTACCATTACAGCGGCACGCAACCCCCCTAAAAAAATTGAAAACCCAGTTTTTTTGACTTAAAAATGTGTTTTGATTATATTAGTCGAGAA
The DNA here is from genome assembly GCA_018398765.1 of Chromera velia. Lineage (NCBI taxonomy): Eukaryota > Chromeraceae > Chromera > Chromera velia. The sequence goes on along the minus strand of JAHBMJ010005524.1, from coordinate 46,072 downwards.
GAACAGTCATTTTTGCTTCGATGGCACGTAAAGACCCGCCCCCCCCTTGAGCCTGTTACATGCCATGCACTAACTGTCACTCAAATCTAGACTCAAATAAATTTTTACATGGCCCTATAGTGAATGAATGAATGAATGAATGGATAGTCTCCAGGATAGATGAATCATGAATGAATTAATGAATGCTAGAATGGATGAATCATGAATGAATGAATGAATGAATGAATGAATGATTGATTCTGAATAAATGAATGAATGAATGAATGAATGAATGAATGAATGAATGAATATGGATGAATGAATAACTTGAAAGAAATGAATGAATGAATGAATGAATGAATGAATAAATATATTCTTTTGTGTTTCCGACCCTTGCAGCTGTTGGGCTGAGGCTCATGAGAGAGATTCTTAGTGTCAGAGTTGGGGGGTATTGAGAAGTCTCTCCCTTTGCCTCAAGCATTGTGGGTATGCCATAGGAGGGGGGAGTTAAGGGTGTGGTCGGGGTCTGCAAAGAAGCTTGTGTAACCCATCAGTCCTGCCCTCCTGGAAGGTGAACATAGGTGAACCCAATAAGGTCGATTTCAGAATATCAGATAGCAAGCTGAGAAGGGGAACGAGAAACAGAGAAGTGAACGAATGGATGGGGGACTGGGTAAACCCGGTCTCCATCACAGAAAGGAGAGGGGGGAGGCAGGGGAGATAAAGAATGCATGGGAGCATGTCTTTTCCTCCGTCTGCTTGCGTGACCGAATATCAGAAGGAGAATAGTAGCAGCCAACGCTTTGCAAAATTGGTTCTCGGAAGCTTGGTGGAGGGGAAGGAGGGCTCATGGTCTGCCTTGGCGGAACCTCTCCCCAAGCAGTTCTTGTCTTCCCCCCGGGCAGTTTTCTGCCCTTTGTTGTGCACCATTATTGGAGGGGAGGCAAACCAGGGGGGGAGGGTTAAATCAATTTGCAAAGCCTGTGAAGAGAAAAGTTGGGAGAAATTGATTGACGATCCGATTCACCATCTGACAACTTATGTCCGAACGGAGGGGCCGCGGGGGAGACTGAATGATCTCTGGTATAGGCGACTGGAGCGTATGTCGATAGAAGAAGTGTGTGAGCATGGAGAGAGACAGGAAGCCCGAGGGGGTAGGGAGGTGGGGCAGGCCGAGGAGCGGGTAAGGCGGTACTTCTCGCTTCTTCTTTAGAGGGACGCCCGAAAGGCCAGTGCCCTCATTACTGCATGCCTAGGACCGGACTGATCGATTCTGGGGAGTAGTGTTTTGCTAGCTAGTAGTCCTAAAGTTCGGCCGCTTTAGGTGAGCATTCGCTAGCGTGCTCCTAGCTTGCAATATGACATGAATGCTCACAGAGTGCCCTTTGCCATTGGGACACGATGGCTGGCAGGTTAAGTCACCTCATCATCATTCATTCAGAGTAATACAGCTAGTATTACTAAGTGAGTGACGTCGCTTGGTCAGTCAGTACTATTATAGTAGTATGACTCAGTAACCCTGTCAGTCAATCCGATTCCTATCCTTGCATAATTTATGTATAAGTCTATAAAAAAAATTTAACATTCAATAAACCACTACTATAAGACAGTAGTCCGGGCGAACTAGCTGTAATTGAGCCTGTAAATCTAGCTATAAATTTTGCTCTAAATACAAACGTACTATTAAAAGGTTTGATTTAAACACAGTAATAACACAGTACCCCACAGTGTCAGTGACCGTTGCGAGAGGGTCCATTCAAGTTTGTAAAGTTATGAATCAATCAGTAGGAATCAATTATCAATTTGGGATTCTTGGAGACTTTGACAAACCGTATATGACAAATCGCTAGACAAATCACAGCGAAGAACAGGATAAAGAGAGAGGCGAGAAGCGATCGAAAACGGGGCTAGCTCAATTCGTCGAGGAAGAGAGGGAACAACCGGGATCAACAGAAGTGGGCGGGGGAGAGAATTGAAGCACTCAAAGAGTCAGACACAAGTGGAGAGGCGGGCTCTCTGACAAAGAGGAAATTTGTGCCAAACCTGTTCAGGTGTAGGTCAGCCTGTCTGTTTGTCTCCATTTTCGATTCTCCCATGAGCCTTTCGTCTATTCACAATGGGGAGAAAGGAAAAAAGGACACCAGGCAAAAAGAAAGGAAAGAAAACGTCCGACAGAGAAAGCATTGGTTCCCGCAGATCGAACCAAATTCAGCAAATGCATGCGCAATGTCACACACCGCCCCTTCCCTACATGTGAATCCAATCTCTTTTTCCTTTGCCTCCTTACAATTGATGTCTGCCTCTCTTTTTCGTCACCAGCAAGATAGTGGAAGGGGAACAGAGCGTCCGGCCGTCCAACCGTTTCACTCTCTCCAACCGTTTCACTCTCTCCTCCGTTCAGGCACGGCCATTAAGGAAGGAAAGCCCTCCGACCCTAATCACAACACTCCGCTCTGGGAGAGGGCATCAAACAAGACAGCAACAGTCCCTCACCTCTCTTCTCCTTTGCCCACAGCCCCCCAAACGAAGTCAATTTTTCTTTTCTCAAAAGACTGAAAAAGCTCTCAAAATTCTAACCACCCGTTCATCCACCCATCAATCAAACGATCGCCTGAGCGCCGAGATTCACTATTTCTCATCGTCATTGCTTCCTTCAAGCCCTCCCCTCGGCTTCTCATTTTCTCTTCTCTTCTCTTCCAACCCACCCGTCATTTTTTTGATCGATTTGCTCCCATCATCCATCCCTCACTTACCCTTTCTCTCTACCGCGCGGTCCATCCATTGACATTTGTCTTTTTGGCTCACAATTTGACCGTCGGTCACCAGACGCAGTCGGATCTCGTGCACAAGAGAAGAATCGCGCAAAGAACCGGGCAGCTCTGTTCGCATGACGATCCTGCCGCCTGCTGCCCTGTCTCCCACCCCCGAGGCCTCCTGCTCGTGCACCGCCAACAAAACTCCCCCCCTCGACCTCCAGACCCCCTCCCCCACTTCCCCAAGCTTCATGAGGGACATGACCCTCTCGTCCTCCGTTCTCGTCACTTTTGCCATTCATGTGCGAGTTCGATGAGCCGCGCACACTTGTGGCGGGAACGGGAGGAGGAGGCGGATCCTCAGAACTGCAGATGGGTTTCGGAGGGACAGCAGCCCCCCTTTCCCCCCTCTGCTGCTGCTGCTGCTGCAGTGTAAATCCTCCTGTTGGAGTACACCCACCTCTCCCCGCAGCTGCAGAGGCAGAGGGAGTCGCGGCAGGCGAGCGTTTGTCTGCCTGGTTTGGTGACTCCGTGGGAGTTGCTAAGGATATGACGTCTCCTCTGGGAAGAGAAGAGACGGCGTCGGAGTCTGAGGGACCTCCGGGAGTTAGGGGGTCATCGTCGGGCTCGGCTGAACGAGCAAGGATAGGAGGGAGCGGGTGAAATGTGCGGCCAACTTGCGCTTGAGGTCTTCCCCCTCTGCCTCCGCTACTGACTCTGCCTGTGAGAGAGTGACGAGACGCGGTGGGGCCCTGGAGGGACGGGCGGACTGACGTTGGGGGCAGGGAGGGAAAGTCTGAGTGTGGGGGGGGGATTTGGGGAGGGAATCGCCCCCCCGTCACGGATGTCGGGGAAAACCGTCCTTCTCCCTCGTCCCCCCTGCTGATCAAACCTGAAGCAGAACTCTTCTGACCCCTCCCCCCACCTCTGCAGCCTGCGTTTGATTCATCTGCACCAGAAGATTCAACACCCAGCGCCTCCTCCGCTCCCCCCCCGCCTTCCAAGGCCCGGAAGGCCTCTCCTCCTCCTCCTCCTCCTCCTGGGTCCTCCATAATTGACGAGTCCTCCGACGTGCAGCGCCACAACGGACGGAGATGACAATATTCTGGGTGATGCCTCTCCTGGATATGCAATACCTTGTGCTTTTTTGTTGCTGAGCCAACCGGTCCCCCTACCCCTCTCCCCATGCTACCGGCATCTTCCTTTTTTTTCTCTTTTTCTCTTCGCGGAGACGGGTGGAGGCTCCTTCCAGCTGTGACCCGTTGCTTCCGCCGCCGCTGATCCATCTCCTTTTCCTTTTCAACTTCTTGGTGGTACTGTCGAAAATGCCTATCTACCTCTTTCCCATGCGATGATGCGTGGCGTTTATCGTGAGGGGAAGATGGCATCGCTCCGGGAATGCAGTTGTTTCCCGGCGGCGGGTTTACAGCCGTAAGAAGGCCGTGAAGGTCCTGCATCGGTTTTTGTACAATGTCGTGCTTGTTCTGATTTTGCAAAGTGGTACGTAAAGAAGTTCGCAGAGACAGTAAGAGAGAAGACACCGAAAAGAAGGGGCAAGGAGAGTTGTTGTTTTGTGTTCCTCCGAGGATGGCCAGCTACCCAGAAAGAAAGAAAGAAAGAAAGAAAGACAAACAACAGACATACCATCTGTACACCTCCAGAGCTTGCAGGAGAACCGTGAAAGGGAACGCCATCACCTGCCGTTGCCGCTGTACTGCTGCCTCCTGATGCCGCTGCACATTGAAGGAAACGAAGGCGTGCACAGATCGGCAAATGAAAAAGTCAACCTACATCGTACACGCGACTCACACCAAACACGCAGACACAGGCAGGCGCACACGCAAAAACATGTTTCAAGAAGTGCGGCTCTATTTCAACGTCCGACATCACACACAGAAAGGCGGACGCAGAGAGCAGACAAGAGAAACCGTCAGCAAAGAATGGTCAACGGATCCCATAAACGGGAGTCTGGGTGATTCTACGGGAACAGACTGGTTGTCGATCAGACACGATACAATGTCAGCCTCTCCTCGCTCCACCCTCCCACGTCTGCCTGCTATGTGAATGCATGGTCGTAGTGACACACCTTGAGGGGCCTTGTTGGCGGCTCCCGCCGCCCGATTTTCTTCTTGGATCGCTCCCATGAGGTCCCCTTCCCCTTCCCCTCCTCCAACAGCTCCTTCTCCCTCAGTTGTACAACTGCACACACTCTGCAGCTCCTCCCTCTCGCCTTCTGCCTGATCTTCTAAGACTCGCAACGCCCCGGGGGGGGCAGCTGCAGCAGCACCGCCGTCGCCACCACGCCCACGCACGGGGCTTCCAACTCGCCTTCCTCCTCTGTCTCTTGTCCACTCTCTCCGACCGCTGAAAGGTCTAAGCTCGTTCACATCCTCTGCATCCCTCACATTTGCAGTGCAACCCTTGAACATCAGCCCACTCAATGGAGCCGTCTGAGAGGAGAAAGTGAAGACTCCCCCGCCAAGGGAGGCCCCCGGCAAGCTGAAATCCTCTTTTGTCTCCCTCTCTTGTGGGAGTCCTTTCGCGTCTGCCTTTGCTTCGTTTGTTAGAGAGAGACTCAAACCTCCCAGCACAAGGAACGAAGAAGCATTCCGCAAAACTATTTTGTCAGATGCGCAAAGAAAGGAGGAAAACAGAGAAATGGTTTGGCAAAGAAGCCGGCCAGCAACGATGGTCCTCAGTCTGTTCAGACAGACATATATAGGTCTCAGGAAGGATCGACCGCAAAAGAAAAAGGACGAATCCGCGACCTAATGTCGTATCTATCGACCCAACAGCATCCACTCAGTATTTATGCCCCCCCCCCACAATCACAAAGTGACTTTGCGCCCAAATGACGACAGAGGATAGCAGCCAACTGTTGCCTGATGGGAGGTTGCACCAAGATTTAGGTTTCACGAGCTGCCGCCCTCAAATGGCCACGCACGTTTGAGATCGATCTGTGTCACTGATTGAATATACGAAATCAAAATCCCACCTGCTCTATGTAAAAGGGCTCATTTGTGAAGAAGAAGCTCGAAGTGGCTCGAATATGCTCGAGGAATGCTCGAATGATGCTCGAATGTTGTGTCACATGCATGCTTCTAGCCGGCTGGCCGGCCCGCGTCTTTGCACTCGCACATACTCGCGCACGCTACGCTTATACTTTCCGGGGCCACTGCATGGCACGTACGTATATACCGCGATCGATCTCGCGTGAGCCGTCTCCGCAAGGCTGTTACTACCGATGTGAACTTATTCGATCGATGTTGACATTGAATCACTGGCCGTTGAAGTGTGTCTCATGTATTGTGGAGACACGGTTCAACCATTGGTCTGCCGCATTCGCCTGGGCTGTCCTACGCGCGAGACTGTCCAAAAAGTGTTCTGGACGCACGAGCTCAGTCTGTTCGTCTCGCTTTCTCAGACCGAAATGACTGACCTTATCCTGTCTGTACAGGCTATGTTTTCTTGGAACAGTTGCAAAGTACTCGATCTTCCCTCTTCTTTGGTATTTTTCTGATCCCCCTGCGAGGAAGAGACGGTGGGACAGAAACCATGTCTGTCAAATTCCCCTATCACCGGGGCGTCCGAATTCCTAGAATGCTGTTCACAGTTCATGCCATCGGAATTGGGTGCGCCTGTCTCCTCTGTCCTGCACTTCTTGCGAGCATTCCGGGTTACGACTTCGATGTCAGGACGATTTTTGAGGAGGAGTTGTCCAGATTCTCCGTCTACTCGGTCGTGGACGTTTGGTTTTGCACTACATTCGTTTCGTTCGGAGTCTTTTCTGTTTTTGCGACATGTTCTGTAATGCGGCTGCCGACTGTAGCCTTGAGTGTGATCGCCCTTGTTTTCTCCTCCACCCGCACGGGCCTCATTTCTGCTCAGGTATTCGCGAAAGGGGGTCCTGAAAGACCAGTGTACGAGTTTACTGTTCGTCTTGTCGTTGTCGTTGTGTGTCTGCTGACGAACCTCTCCGGTTTATTTGCATCTCACCGAGGCCGATACAAGAATGAAGATCCAGATGAGGAGCTTGTGCCGTACGTCAGAGATCCTTCCTTGCTCACAGGAAAGTTTGCTCCACTCGAGGAAGAGACAGGAGAGAATCTGGGCGAGGAGGCTGGGAGTGAAGACGCGAAAGGGTGTGATAGCGGCAAGGAACTTCGAGGCTTCGCATTTGACGCTGCTGTCAGCGAATCAGTGTCGGAGGACAGTGCTGAGTTGTCCATGTCTACAGACTTTCTGACGAGCGGAGGGAAAGTTTTGAAAGAGAAGCCGCCGAGGAAGGAAAGGAGAATGGAACGTCTGCCTCAGGGGTCCATATCACAGAACGAAGAAGGAAAGCCAGAGAGAGATACGACAGAGCAAAGCGATTCAGAAGACGACGTCCAAGCCTCTCCTTCCGACATGCCTCGGTCGCATTCGAGGGTAGCTCTGAGTGGTTGCTTTGAAAACACCGAAAGAGACCCACCTCACCACAACAAGCAGCAGCAGGGGCAGGAACAGAAGAAGAAAACGGAGGGGGAAAAAAGAAACGGGAAGTCAACATCTTCTGTGCAGACTTTGAAAAGATTGATGACTCTTGCCCTGCCTGACGGTGACCTCTTGATCGCGATGTCAGTTGGAGCCCTTGCTGTCTCACAAACAGCCCACGCGTACTTCCGTCTATCTCTAAAAAGAAGTTCTACAATGTGCCTGCCCCCATGCCCGCCTGCCTTCCTGCCTGCCTTCCTGCCTGCCTGATTGCTGTGTCTGTCACTACGCGCGCGCGCGGTGTATGTATGTATGTATGTATGTATGTGTGTGTGTGTATGTATGTATGTGTGTGTGTGTGTGTGTGTGTGTGTGTTGTAGTTGGTTGGTTGGTTGGTTGGTTGGTTGGTTGAGAGATTAAAGACCCGACAACGGGTATCGCCTCTCTGTCCGACCGACCCTTTCTCTCTTTTCCAGCGCTCGAGTCGGTGTTTTAATCCTTCCTCAAGTTCTTCTACGCATATTTTTGTGTGTCTTTGTACCGCCGTTTCTCCCTGTCATGCTGTCTTCTCTTGTCATTCCTTGCTGAAGACTCAAAAACAAAAAGCAGCAGCGCGTCACCATACGCCTCGAACCATTTTTTCGTCTCTCTGCATGCAGGTTTGTCTTCCTTTTCCTGTCAATGGGAACAAAACTGCTTCTGCCTAGATTCGCTGCTGGCGCACTGGCCGCAGCTCTGGAAGTCGCAGCCACCGAAGGAGAGGCGCAGGAGGCAAAGAGGCAGTTTGAAGACAACGCGATTTTTCTTGCACTCTTCGCAGTTCTCTGCGCATTTTTTTCGGGGCTCCGTGTGTGGGCTTCTGCGAAATTGGAGGTCAGGAGGTAGGCATGCCTCACGGTTGAAGACCCACATACAAATAGACAGATAGATGGACATGAAACCGCAATCTTCAAGCAAAGAGGAAAGAGAGGACACACTGTGCAAAAACACTTTTTGGACTATCATTTTCGCGGTCCGTTTTCAACTGGACACGCAAAGGCAGAAAAGAATCACATGGGGACCTCCTGGATGGATCCAACTAACCGTTTCTCCGTCACAAGAGTACGCTAGAGGAACAGGAGCAAAGCTTTGATTCTCTTTCTGCATCTTGTCAACAGATATCTACTGAATTGTGTACGTGCAGAAATAGAGTCCAATATTGTGTGATTGAATATTCGTCAGTCGCCTTTCAGTCATCATCCCTGCGTGCCCTACACTTGTGTCCGTTCCGCATGAAGGTGAGAGAGAGAATTTTGCTTACGTTGTGCTCGCAGGGGTGAAATACATGCACGACGTTTTTGTGAGTCTGTGCAAGATTCATGCAGGTGAGGCTGATTGCTCGACTCCAGCGCACCTTATTTGCCTGCCTTCTTCGGAAGGACATTGCTTTCTTCGACAAACAAGGAACAGGTCAGGTTGTGTCAGGTTGGGTCATTGCTATTGAGAAAGAAGTCCTGTATGGCCTCGTGACAGGCACTTCAAAAACCTCTCTGACTGAATCTGAGATTTGGAAAGCTGAGTGCGATCAAAAACGCAAACCTTGAGTGCATGCGGGGTTCCCTCTCAAGGAAAACCCCAGCAGCACCTTTTTGACACGCAATTCAACGAAAGAGTTTTCCGAAAAAGTCAAGGAGGGAGGGATGCTCTGTAAGATACAAAGAAGTCCTTTTATGCTTCCCATTTCCTGTTTTGGGTGTACTGATCTCGTGCAAGCTCTCCCCTCTCATCGGCTAATCATCCCACCACGTTTTTTCTTTGGAACTAATGCTCTTTCCTTTTTCACTACCAATATTACATGCACCACTGCTGTTTCCATAAACTTCCAAACATTTTTCTCTTCAGCAGCAGTCTCTTTCAGATGCTCCCTTAGGAAACTATTGCGGTGGATGCGCTTTTGCCTTTTCGTTTTCAGGACGGTTGACGAGCCGTCTGACAAGCGACGCCACTCTTCTCGGTGCTATCGTCACCACCAATTTCAACGCCTCGGTGCAGTATTTTGTGCAGGTGCGCGGAATAAGCCAATTTCTTCAGTCTATCATGTAGAAATGTACCTATGTCTCCCTTTCTTACAAGTGCCAGAGAAAGGTGGTTTCACAGCTTCGTTTCAGTATTTTATGCAGACAAGCGCGTCAGTCGGAGAGACGGCTAAGAGGATGCGTCATTAGTTCGATCTACAGAAAGATGCACGACCGCTTTCTACTCCCAAAATGAATGCGTACATACAGATGCACATGCGCGCACTGCAGCTGTTCGGGGCGACTGTAATCCTTTTCTTTGTAGGCTGGCCGCTTGCTCTCGTGTACACCGCCCTGAGTGGAATCTTCTTTTTGGCGACAAAGGTACGTCCGTGTGGCGTGCAGGCTTGCCATCTCTCTGTGTATTAGTATTTCTCTCTATGCCGTTCTCGCCTTCGCTCAACAGCGGGACACCGTCTGTCGGCCTGTCTGTCTACTCTCCTTTCTGTCTGCCTGTCTTTCTACTCCCCTTTCTGTCTGCCTGTCTGCACTTGAAAAAAAAAAAGAGGTCATCGAATCCGCCTGTTGTTTCTGTCTGTCTCTGTGTGCATCTGTGTGTCTGCGCGCATTGTCCAAATGACGAATTGGTTTTTCTTCTTTCGTTCGTTCGCTCGCCTGCCCATCCTTGTCTTTGTTTTTTCTTTCTCTTCCTCTCCTCTTTGTCTTTATCTCTCTTCTCTTCCCACTCCCTTTCTTCGTTCCTTCCTTCCTTCCTTCGTTCTTTCCTTCCTTTTCTTTTTTCTTTCTTTTCTTTCTTTCTTTCTTTCTTTCTTTCTTTTTTTTTCTTTCTCTTTCTTTCTCTTTCTTTTTTTTTTTTTTTCTTTCTTTCTTTCTTTCTTTCTTTCTCTCTCTTTCTCTCTCTCTCTCTCTCTCTCTCTCTCTCTGCGTGCTTGCCGGCCTGCCTAGCTGTCTGTCGATCTGTGCATGCCTGCGCTGTTGTTTCTCTTTTTGTTTGGCTGTTTGCACACACAAAAAAGGTCTAGAACAGTAAATGAAAGAAGTGGAAGAAGCATGGCCCAGTCTGTCTCTAGGTCTGTCTTTTTGTCTGTCTGTGTATGTGAAAAGGAGAAGAAAGCGACAAAGAAAGAAACTTATGGTCTGTTCATCGGTCTTGTCCCCATGTCTGTCTTTCTCTTGTTTTGTTTGTTTGAAAGAGGAAAAGAGAAGAAAACGAGAAAAAAAGAATTCATATTGTCTGTGTCTGCCTCTCTGTCTGTCTGCTTGTCTGTCTGTTCGCCCGCTTGTCTGTGGCTCTGTCTGTTCCCGTCTGTGTCTAACGAGTAGGAAAGAAAAAGGAATGTCCATACTTTAATATCTTTTCTTGGCAAATGGCAAAGGAAGAAAGAAGTAGAAGTGAAGATGTCACTCTCTCTTTTCGTTTGCCTGCCAGCCTCCCTGCGTGCTTTCGTCCTTTGTCCCCCCCCAAACAGACCCCGCCCCCACGTCGATCTCTCTCTGTCTCTGCCTCTGCCTCTGCCTCTGCCTCTGCCTCTGCCTCTGCCTCTCTCTTTGTCTCTGTCTCTGTCTCTGCCTCTGCCTCTCTCTTTGCCTCTGTCTCTGTCTCTGCCTCTCTCTTTGCCTCTGTCTCTGTCTCTGTCTCTGCCTCTGCCTCTCTCTTTGCCTCTGTCTCTGTCTCTGCCTCTCTCTTTGCCTCTGTCTCTGTCTCTGCCTCTGCCTCTCTCTTTGTCTCTGTCTCTGCCTCTGCCTCTGCCTCTGCCTCTGCCTCTGCCTCTGCCTCTCTCTTTGCCTCTGTCTCTGTCTCTGCCTCTGCCTCTCTCTTTGCCTCTGTCTCTGTCTCTGCCTCTGCCTCTGCCTCTCTCTTTCTCTCTGTCTCTGTCTCTGTCTCTGCCTCTGCCTCTGCCTCTGCCTCTCTCTTTGTCTCTGTCTCTGTCTCTGTTTGTCTCCCCGTGTGCCTGCCTGCCTGTCTTCCTGTCTTTGGTTCTATCTGCCTGTTTTGGTTTTTGTTCGCAAAGATGAGAGAGGAAGAGAAGACCAAATTGGAGCTACACCTTCTGTCTGTCTGTCTGTCTGTCTGCCTGCCTGCCTGCCTGCCTGCCTGTCTCTCTGTCTGTCTGTCTGTCTGCCTGCCTGCCTGCCTGCCTGTCTGCCTGTCTGTCTGTCTGTCTGTCTGTCTGTCTAGTTTTTTGTGTCGGCTGATCAGGAAATTGGGTGGAAAGTGTATAATCCTACTTCCGGTAAGCGTGAAAGGCAGGCGGAAAAAAGGAGCAGTCACTCTACCCGCGTGCCTGCCTGCCTGCCTGCCTGTCTGTGCGGAGGGGAAAGGGAACAAAAATAGAACGAACAGAGGGTCCACGATAGATTGGATCGAGGGTCCGTCCAATCACTCACTTAATTTCACTCTCTCTGCCTACAGGTCTTTGGTGACTTCACGAGAACTCTTCAGAGAAAAATTCAGCACTCGAAAGGAGAAGCGAACGCAGTTGCAGAACAGGCGCTCTCCATGATTCGGTCAGGCACTTTGTTTGTTTGAGCTGACGGTACGTTGATGGTTGACACGGATTCTTTATTTCTCTGAGATTCGATCAGCAATCTGACTAGTGTCAAAGCGGATAAGAAAACTCAAATTGAAGATTTGTGTGCCGAAAGCTTAGTTGAACGAGTCCTGCATGTACGGAAAGAAACAGCCTGAGCTTAGCCTTTACCGCATGCGAGCCGCTGTACATGCAACGTGTGTCTCGGAGGGTTGATTTCAAGACGGGAACAAACAAGATGTACTTCTAGTTTGATCATCGTTGCTCTACCTGGCAGTCAATTTGAATTGCCTCTTTCTCTGTCCCATTCCCCATCTCGAGTTGTGACGTGTTGTTTTTCTGCGAAGTTTCTTTCGAGACAGTTTTTGTTTCGTTTTTCAGAAGTCGCAAACAACTGTCGAGTTTCATACAGACATAGGTGAATTTTTTATGACCAACTCAAAATCCACAATTCCTAATTTCCTTTCTTTGCTGTCTGCCCAACGGGCACGCACGGTGTAGTCCCTTGCCATCATCTGCATGAAGTCTCTTCGGATAGCGGAGATGCGAGGAAGAAGAGTCCTTTGCCATCATCTGCATGATGTGCGTTGTCATGATAATCTCCTGAGCTATCTTTTGTATTGTCTTCTTGTGCGTGTGTGTTTCTCTCTCTCTCTCTCTCTCTCTCTCTCTCTGTGTGTGTGTGTGTGTGTGTGTGTGACGTCAGTCTGGTGCGGTCGTTTGCCAGCGAAGGGTGGGAGAAGAGACGATACGACTTCAGGAACAGACAGCAGGTCGGCCCCCCATGCAGCCTTTTTTTCTTTCTGCCTGCAGCATTCGTGCAACCCTAGCTGTCTCGCTATCTGGAGAGAATGTGAAGTCTTTCTTTGTATAGTAACTCCGTCAGCCATTGAAAAGAACTGCGAAGAGAGAAAGAGATCGTCTTTCCGTCTACCTCCTGTCTGTATCATCGGTAAAGTCCCGCCTCAGTGGCAGTGGCGAAGAGTGAGCACTCGGGGGCATTCACTTCATTCATGCACGCTCCATTCCGTACGTCCATGTATGTCCATTCACGCTTGTTCCGTTGTGTGGAGTTCCTGTATGCAGGTCGACTTGGAACTCCGGATAAAAATGTGCTACAGCTGGTAGCCCAATGACCTCTCACACCGATCTCTTTCTATCAAATCTCTCTCTCCTCCCCCCTTCTATCCTCTCTCCTTCGCGTCCGCCGAGTCTGTCTCGGGGGGTGCACCTCTTTGCTTGAAGTTCTACTTATGCACATGCTTTGTATGCCCGATTGCGCAAACGCGTCGAGTAGGTATGTGCTTTTGCTAAAAAAAAGAAATTTTCGCTGGGCTTCTGTCTCTCTCTGTCTCTGTCTCTGTCTCTGTCTCTCTTTCTCTCTCTCTCTCTCTCTTATACAAGATGGACTGCTGCATCACACCAGAGCTTTTCCCTTGTAGCTGAATTTCCTTCGCTTTTTCCAAGCCGTCCGTCTCAAAGACTTAATTGAGTTTGATTTTCTCAGCTCAGCTGCATGCATGAGACGACGATTCAGAGTCGGGAAGTCAAAGAGACAGCACAAGAACAAAAAACAGAAAAAGGCCAGAGATGGGAAGAACGGTATGGGTATGGATAAATGAAGGAGACGTCATGGAAGCAAAATCAGGAATGAGCGAGAACAAAGTGAGGAACCAGGAAATCAGCTATAGGGATGGAAGGACAATACGGGAAATGTACAAACAGTGAAGATGTATAGACGACATGGGACGAAAAAGAGGGCGAGGTGCGGCCAAATTACTTTTAAAAAATGGGGGAAAGATGCTTGTTGCGTTCCCTGCCTGTCTGAAGGATAGTCAGCCCTCCTACTACCGTTCTGCTTACACATTCTTACCCAGTATCGTTTTTGTTCCATTTTTGTTCTTTACATTGTTCCACGTCATTTTCAGTCATGCATGAGTGGAGGGCACCTTCTCCCATGTGCCGCTTTTCCTCTGCGCAGGTATGTACCGATTGTGACCGTAGTGCAAAACGGCTTCATTTTACTCGTGCTCTCCTTCGGCTTTTGGCTTCTTATGGAGGGGTATATGGACGGCGCCGACTTGGCCTCTTTCCTCCTGTACTCGCAGAACATCGGAGAGTCAATGAATGCTCTTGCACAACAGGTCAGTAAATCTTCTCCCTTGTTTTCTGTGTCCGTGACTCTGTCTTCGTCTGCTTCCTTCCCTATTCTTCCCTTCCTCTTTCTCCTTTTTTCTTTGGAAATTTGTCAGGAGGGATCGTTGATTTTGCCTTCCACTGACTGGCCTGAATTCTCCCCATAGACAGCCACGAAAAAAAGCAGTGTGCAGTCGAAAGCAATTTGGACGAGAGAGACTTTCTTTGATGCGCATCAGGCAGGCAGCTCGGATGGCCTACGTAGCATATTAAACTTTTCTCGTTGATTTAACGGCATATTCACCAGTCTCCCAGAAAATGTCGCTCAGCCTCTGCTCACTTTATCTCAATTGTGGACCAGAAAAGCTTTCTGCTGAAGAAGCGTAAAAGCCAAAAGCCCTCCCCCCCCTTTTTCCCTGCCTACGGCTTCAACCTGGGTTCTCCTGCAGGTGATTTCACTCATGCAGGGACTCGGAGCAGGTGGGTCGTCCTTTTGTCCCCTTTCCGTTTTCTTTATTTTATTTTCGTGTGTTCCCCGACTCATTCCGACAGAACTCAAAGTCATTTGGACCGTTTCCGCAGAACACAGAGCGATTCCACAGGGGAACTAGGCAAGGTGGCATGGTGGTCTGTCGTCATGATTTTCTCTGCTGTCCTGTCAGATTGTGCGTATAACCACAGGAGTACAAAGCGCGGCCAGATCTCGTCACAAGATGGGCTCACATGATCATTCACCCTTACCTTTCTATCGGGCAGGCAATGTGTTTAATTCCCAAATATGAACGTACAGCGCGTCCTTCCACGCAGACCAATAAGTCCATGGAAATTATTTCCCCCCCCCTTTTTTCTCTTAATTCAGGCGACTCGATCTTCGAGTTGATCGACCAGCCACCTTCAATGCCCATCGAAGGACCCCATGATCATCCAGAGAGACACTGCTGTCAGGACAGAGAAAAGGAAGAAAAATCCGCCCTCGGAAAAGACAACAAAAAACACCTTCTGCAAGATGACACTCTCTCCTTTGCGGGACTGATACCTAGAGGGGAGGCAGGCAGAAAAAGTCTCCGCTCCCCCCTGCTCTCCTCTGCACCTGATCCGCTTGCTCACCAGGCTGAGGCTGCTTTCAGTCTGTCCTCCCGCTACTCTCCCCCCCCGAGAGGCGCCACCCTCGAATTGAGGGACGTGTGGTTTGCGTATCCAGGAAACACAAGTGCGCGGCGGTGGGTCCTCAAAGGGGTCTCTCTCAAAGTGAATCCCTCCGAGAGGGTTGCTTTGGTCAGTCAGTCAGTCAGTCAGTCAGTCACTGACAGCCATGGGTATGTACACGCACATGCACCTCTTCATCTGTAGCATATCAGTCATAGTTTAGATGTCGGTCCGTCAACGCACCACATAAAAATGCCACACACGTAAATCAGTCACCACTCCAGGTGTTTGAAAGCAGGTCAGTGACAACGGTACATGACAACGCTTATGACTATAAATCTGTAGACTATATTCCTCTGAAGACATTCTCTCTTAGTGAACGGTCAGAAAGGGACGAGTGGGTTGGTCCACTAAATTATGCACACTTCAGAGTGATACTACGCATCTGTCTGTTTGGTGTCTGTACGGGTGGACTATGACGTTCTGTCAGAGTCCCTTCAGATGATCGAGCAAGAATACGTAACGTCTGTGTGATTCTTGCAGGTCGGCCTTTCTGGGAGCGGGAAGTCTTCCATTGTGTCACTTTTGTTGCGTCTTTACGACCCACAATTCGGATCCGTGATGCTGGACGGAGTGGACGTGAAACATTTGGATCCACGAAGACTGAGGGCAAGAATGGGTCTAGTATCTCAGGTAGGTGTGTGTGTGTGTGTGTGTGTGTGTGTGTGTGTGCTGCTTTAGAGCGCAAGAGCGAGACTGTCTTTCAGTTGTAGCGGCCTTGCTGTTTCCTTGCGTTCACTGTATGATTATTCTTCGTGTGTTTATTTGTCTGGGTTATCCATCTTTCTCCCTTTTCTTTCTTCCCCCCTTCCTTCTCTCCTCTCTTTCATCCATCCTTCCTTATTTCGAAAGACCTTTCCTTCCTTCCCTCCCTCAATCCTTCCCTCCTCCCTCCCGTCCCTTTTTCTTTCCTTCGTTTCTCTCTCTCTCTCTCTCTCTCTCTCTCTCTCTCTCTCTTTCTTTCTTTCTTTCTTTCTTGCTTTCTTTCTTTTTTTCTTTCTTTTTTTTTTTTCTTTCTTTCTTTCTTTCTTTCTTTCTCTTTTTTTTTCTTCCTTTCTTCCTTCCTTCCTTCCTTCCTTCCTCCCTTCCTTCCTTCCTTCCTTCCTTCGTCGTTCGTTCGCCTCCTTCCTTCGTTCGTTCGCTGGTTCGCTTGTTTATTCTTTCTTTCTTTCTTTCTTTCTTTGATTGATTGAGAACGCAGGGTCCTTCCGAGCTAAATTCATAGGATCAAACCAAAATTCACGCATCATGCGAATCATGTGAACCTCCCCTCCCCTCCTTGTGCGTATGAATTCACTCACGCAGGAGAGCCTTCTCTTTGATGTGAGCATTCGAGAAAACATCGCGTACACTTTCGAAGGAGGGGCTCCTGGGGCAGAAGAGACGATCAAAAACGGTGTGCTCACTCAGCAGCACGACTCGGAGGAGCGTGAGAACGGATCTGTACGCCTGCCTTCATCTGGACAACCTCACGATGTAGCCCCATGTCACGAGCGTGGGCTTCTGGAGGCCGCTGAGCGAGCTGCTTGCATGGAATTCATTCGGGATCTTCCAGAGGGGTTTGAGACGCGAGTGGGGGAGAGAGGTGTCGCTCTCTCCGGAGGGCAAAAACAGAGAGTAGCACTTGCCCGTGCGCTTTTTAGAAGACCTGATGTTCTTCTTTTGGACGAAGCGACGTCGGCACTCGACGCAAAAAGCGAAGCCCAGGTGCGTGTAAGGGCTTGTACAAGGTGCACAATACTCACTTCCTTGCTTTTGTGCGAATAGGATGCAGGAGCCTCAGGATGGTCATCACGCAAAGTTGCAATGCGGAAAAATGGTTTCGGTCTCCTGTTTCCATGGGTACACGCTTCGCTTGAATTGCCGCTACTTTGTTAGGAGAATTCGTCACGAGCTCGCCTTTGGAGGCAAATCGTCCCTCCAAAATTTTACCCCTCCGTTGCTCAGGCAGGATCATTCATGCCTTAATTGTTTTGTGGGGGTCTTGGAATGAACAAATGTTTTGAAAAATCTCAAGAGAATAATCCCTTTGACCCACTTTCCCATTTTTTTTTTTGCTCAATGGCATTAATTCCTTCTCAGCAGATAGAGAGCTCGGATGGCCCACTCGATCCGACTGCACGCACCTCCCTCGATGGTTCCACACGCTCTCTGCCTTTGCCTGAGTGAGTGTCTGCATGCAGGTCCAACAAGCTCTTGACGCCCTTTTTGCGGAAGGCGGTAGCAAGGAGAGTCGGAGCAATGGAGGGATCTCCTCGTCTGTTTCTGAAACCGAAACGCGGAAAATATCTGAAAAGGGAGAGAAGCGGACAGTTGACGGCAATGCTATGAGCATGGTCATTGTTGCTCATCGACTGTCCACAATCAAGGTGGGTGCATGGGTCTTTCTCCTCTGATTTTTTGTCTTTGCGGAAAGTATCATCATCATCATCATACGCCGTCGCCATCAGCCCATTTCTGGGCGTCTAGCGTTTGGTGGCAACGCACGCGGCAGTTTGGTATTACAATGAAGGTATTCCCATACTTAAGTCTGGTCGCTACGTTAACTCTCTCATCGATTGCATGTCTGGATCGATTACTTGTCGACAATTAATTGATGCAGGGTAATCCTCTCTCTCTCTCTCTCTCTCTCTCTCTCTCTCTCTCTTACTTACTTTTCTTTTTCTCCTTCTTCTTTTAGCCCCTGCATGGCAGCTTTCTATGGACTCCGACACACTTTTGGCTTGGTTTGGTATGGCACGTCGCCTTGCGGACTTCTGCAGGATGCCGATCGGATCTTTGTGCTGCACAAAGGCCAAGTCGCAGAATCTGGAGACCATTCAGAACTTTTAAACAGGAGAGGGCGATACTGGCAGCTTGTTCAGCGGCAACTCCAGAAAGACTTCCATCCAGAACCATGACTCATGCAGTTAATGTGGTAGTCGGCGGCCTGACGGCGGGGGGTGGATCGACGTACGGCGACGTCGTACGTCGACTGTCCATGCCGCGATCGACGGTAGTGCGGCGCATCCGCGGCGCTATTGTACAAAAAAATTGAGACCTGAAGCTATTTTTTACCAAATGACCCGGGATTATGACCGACAAAATTAGAACAGTTAGATAAAAAATATATAAAATTTAGCAACGAAATGAAAATTACACATAAATTGATCGTATATGATCGTCAACTATCGTGAAGTTTGACGACGTGAACCACTGTCAGACCTAGCTAGTGTCAGACAAATGTTGACCAACAGAGTTAGACCTTAATTTGCGATTATTTTCGGATCGATTAAAGGAGATTAAAACTGTGAACCGTTTCATCTAGCGTTTCATGCAAAACACCGGTCAAAGCAACGATATAAATTAAATTAGGCCTACAGCTATAGGTCAAAATCTTCTTAACTTCATATGTGATATTAAAAACAATACCTACAGTGTATTTTCCTACTCAACAAGTATTTTAATAAACAATACTTATAATTCAAACGTAATTATTAATATATGTAGAGAGCTAGGTAGAGAGATATTGAGGCGCTTTCAGCTACTATTTATTCTAGCTACCTTCCTGACACTACGAGCCACTTAAAAGCAGAACATTCAAGTTTATTCACATCAGCGGCACGGCTGATCAAGTCCGTCCGCGCCTGCGGCACGGCTGATCAAGTGGTCCATGAAAGCGACTCCTATAGAGCGACTTAGAATATAGTCTTTAGCAACCCCGTGGCCCATGTAAGGTGATCAAAGGAGGCCATCAATACACTGTATTGCAAACCGTCATAATTATATTATCTTTAGATTGAGCTCAGATGTACTCAGATCTTCAAATTGAGCTAAATTGAGCTCAGATTCAAGATATATAGTCCACACTTGCGGCACAGACTTTCAAAAGATAATCCGTACATGCGGCATAAATTTTTAAGACATAGTCTGCGTCTGTGGTGTAGACTTTTAAGACATAGGCGTGGACTTTTAAGTCTATCCGCGATAGCAAAAAAAAATTTAAGTGGCTTGTAGTGTTAGGGAGGTAATTCTAGCGCACTTTAGCGACGGATTTTGGTAACTCGATGGATCTCTTTTCATACTATATTTTAATTTCGCTTCAAAAATTATTTTTAAACTTAAAAAAAAAAGAAACATATAATAAAACATACAAAACGTGTTTTGGACAAGTCTTGAAACTTTAGTATAAAAGTACGTCTGAGAGTATTTGAGAGTTTTTTTTGTATTCTCTAAAGTACGATTAAGCTATATACGTAACTACCTGTATAGAGGTTTGCAGATATCTCCTAATATCTGGATATGAATATCTGACGTACTATGTCATGCTGTGTCCAACTGACTATAACTGACCCAGAAAGTAAAATTAACTTTAGAATCAGAAGCTGCCAGTCAAGTACACTCGAGTCCCACTTAGTCTTGCTAAGTGCCTTAAAGTGCCTTCTCAGCGATATCATATATTTCCAGGGTATTAAACTGCGTGCGTCAGTTTTTAAATATGCGCTACCACCTCAACTCTTTGTAAGTGCCCTTCAGATCCCTTCAGCTACGCTTTCCGGGCCACGGGACCCGTGAAGGCCGGGCGCCGAAGCCGCGGCGTCCGCGCGGCCTGCATGCCCGACTGCAGCCCGAGGCGCCCCACCATGCAGGCCCGCTGCCGGTCCCGACAGAATTGAGCTAGAACTCCGTCGATCTCCCAGCTTCGCCATGCTTCGCCATTGCTTCGCCATGAACAATAGAAAGGCAAAGTCTCTTGGTTGCCTCAGCGCTAAGTTTACTGCTGACATTGTTTGTGGAAGCCTTATGAGGCCTGTACAGCTTTTGTAGGCTTCCATTTTTCATTAGTAAAACAAAGCGACTGCAGGAGACGGATTCTGATTGGACAAGTCCAGTCCATGTTTTTAGTACTTCTGCTCTGTTCCCTACTCATGTCTGTGGCTGCCAGCCTCCAGTGTCCGAAGAGGATTCTTGTGACGGGTGCCAATAAAGGCATCGGGAAGGCAATATGCCAGAAGATTCTCTCAGATCAGCAAGATACTTACGTCTTTTTGGGTTCTAGAGACAAGGCGAGGGGTGAAGAGGCAGTGAAGAGTATTGTTGCCGAAATGGGCCAAGGTGTCGTGGGGCGTCTGGAGTGTGTGCCCCTCGATGTATCCAGTGACTCCTCTGTGAAAAGCGCCGCCGAGATCATTTCGGAGAAGTGTGGGAGCCAAGATGTGCCTCTGTACGGTATCGTGAACAATGCGGGGGTGGGCTTCGGTCGATCGACGAAGGACACGTTGAACACGAATTTCTACGGACCCATGAGGGTCTGTACAGCATTTCTCCCTCTGCTGCGGAAAGGGTCTCGCATTGTGATGATTTCGTCTGCATCTGGACCGAATTTTGTGTCCAAAAGAGACCCGGAGACGGCGCGGTTCTTCACAAGCTTTGCGACCACAGTTGAGCAGTTGGAGGAAAAGCTGACAGAAATCGGAGACACCCTCTCTCAGGAGGCCTATGGGCTCTCAAAAGCCTCACTGAATGTGTTCACAATGCAGCTGGCAAAGGCGCGTCCTGAACTGGTCATCAACGCCTGCACGCCTGGCTTTATCGACACCGATCTCACGAAAGGGATGGGGGCCAACAACCCACCCGAGAAAGGGACCATCGCGCCGCTCCACCTGCTGTTTGGGGACCTGCAGGGCAACGGCTGGTACTACGGCAGTGACGCGGTGCGTAGCCCTATTGACAGGTACCGTGCCCCCGGAGACCCTCCCTATACGGGCAACTAGCTTGTCTTGTCGATCGAATCGGATCTGAGTTCGTGGTCGAGGAAAGAATGGAGAGGGAACGGGCATCGGTAAATCAACAAAGAATGAGTCTCGTTGTCTGAAGGAATGCAGTGAAGAAGAAAGGAATTTTGAGAAGGAAAGCTTCTCTGTGCGATCGAAGGCAAGACTTGCTTTTCAGAGTTAGGGGAGAAAAAAAAAAACGGACAGCCGGAGGAACTAGAGAACACGGCTTCATCATGGGATTTTTTGAAGACAAACTTCTGTCTCAATCGTTTTTTTTGGACAAATAAATTGGATTCCCTGCTCTTAACGACTTTTGTTCAACTTTGTTTCACTCAGATACCTACCGAGCGTTTGCTTAACCCCCCCTGCCCCCCCCTGTCTTTCTTTTTGAGTGAGTGAGTGAGTGCGCGCGCGCGCGTGTGTGTGTGTGAGAGAGAGAGAGTCTGTGTGTGTGTGTGTGTGTGTGTGTGTGAGAGAGAGAGAGAGAGAGAGAGAGAGAGAGAGAGAGACTGAGAGTGAGAAAGAAAGTGAGGGAGGGAGTGGTGAGTGAAGGAGCTAGTAAGTAACGCAATGAGTGTTCTCACTCCATCGGTCTCTGCTTCTCCTTTCTTCTCCCATTTTGCCATTGTGTTCACTGATTGATGCATGATCATTGCTGATACATACTGATGATCGATCAGCATAATTAAATTAAGATAGAATCTAACAGAATCGCTAGGACTCTATCTTGATTGATTGATTTAATTATACCAATCCTGTAGGGTTACACAATCACTTTTTTTAAAATGTTTTATTACACATTTTAATAGAAATTTGATGAATGAATTAGTATATACTTTAGTATGCATTAATTCAAACTATCACTGTTAGGAATGCATTATTACACACTTTAGTATGTATTAATTCAAAAAGTTGTAGGTTTCATTGTGAGAAGTGGGGGCCGAGGTATGGGAAGGTGTGTGGCCGAATTTGAGCTTGGCTGCAAGTTGCCCACCTACGTGTAGCGAGTGCGTGCATCAGGGAGTCAGAGACACGCGAGGCCACTCCGTCGAAGGGGGGGAGAGGGGGGGATTCAGCAGTGCACTCATCCTCATGGACGACTGAATCGCAAAAGACTGATCGAGTAGAATCTAGAGTGTTGCAATGTAGCCAGATGTGTTGCAGTGTTGCGTAGAGGGACAGAAGGACAAAAGGAAGGCGGACATGCTAGGAACAGATCTAAAATGCATCCCCCCCCAATTATAGGTTTCATCTGCATGAAAAAATGCTTTATAGGGCCAACTTAGGGCTTGGAAAAGGTACACCCCAGAAAAGGTGCAAACCAAAAAGTTGCACCAGATGCACCTGTTTTGCACTAGATACACCTGATGCTAGTGACCATGTTTGATTTGATTATATTTGATTTTATTTTATTTGATTTGATTTGATTTGAGCTTCAACCTCAAATATTTGATATTTGAGGTAGAATTTCAGGTTGACCTCTTAGGGTTCCTCACTGAGTCACTAACTCACTGTCACTCTGATTATCAGTCTCATGACAAAAGTTATCAGAACATTTCTGATGTGTGTTTCAAAAATTTTAAAATATATATGTAAAATTATAACTTATCAGTTCCATAAAAAAAAATGCCAGTGTGGCAGTGTATTTATACTAGTAGTCTAGTCACTGAGACTCACTCTAGTAGTAGTAGAGATTAAGAACATAGAATAGATAGATTTGAAATTGCATATGACTTTTTGTTGATATGATAAAGTTAGAGCACATACCAAAATTGAGGCTAGAATTGAGGTGACAATCACTCAGTTTTATAACACTAAGTCTTCCTTTTCATCTTTTTCATGATCAGTGACACTTTCCTCAATGTGAATAGAATTGATCGGACCGGATCGGTGGTGGGAGCTGCTGAGACTCAGCCTGAAAGCTTTTTCTCTGGCTTTTTGGCTTTCCAGGAGTAAGTGCAGCTAAGGTGCTCCTAGGCTCCTATTTGGTTGCAGAGAGACGACAACGGGGTAAGACAGGGAACCGTGCACACGTTTGCTATTGCTGTTAGTGCTAGTGTTAGTGTTGGAACTGCCGTGATGGATCAGTACTTGCAAAAGTTTTTTCAGGACCTTCATATTTGAGGTTGAAAGTCATATTGATCAAATATTTGATCGTATTTGATAGGTCTTTAAACATTAGGTCCTCGCTAACTGGATATTTGATTTGAGCTTAAGCCCTACCTCAAATCAAATTAAATCAAATCACATCAAATCAAACATGGTCACTACCTGATGCAAATGTTTTGCACCTGATTAAATGGAATTGGGTGAAAAGTGTCAGCGTCATGGCCATGCAACGCGCCGCGGCCCCGCCTTTGCGGCTCCTCGCACGGCCCCATGCATGCAAACGTGCGCGTGTTGCCGGGCCGCGGTGCGCAGAACAAATCCGGTCAGCCGATTTTTGAGATAAAAATCGGCTACAGAGGTCACTGAACGCACGTTCGACAACGTATGCGCTGCATGAAATCAAGTCCATTGGAACATGAGAACCTCTTCTCTTTGCAGCATGAGAACTGTTTTATGGGCTGCCCTATATAACAGAAACGACTGCATGTACACGCATGATAATGAGAAGCGCACCAGGGTAAAAGGACCAGAATAACAGGTTTGAGTCAAGAAGCTGAGTAAGCAGACTAAGTCCGTTTACATAGCAATGACACAATACTAAACGGTTTGCCGGGAGTAAAACAGCTTCCTCAACCTTTATTAGCAATGATCCGAGGATCAATGCCAACGCAGTGTTTTACACAGATTCGTTTTTATATGAAGAAGAGAAGCAGAAACGGCGCACACATGGGAACACGCATACGTGAAGGTATGTTAACACTCTCCCTCTCGGTTGTAGGTAAGGGCTTTTGAAACCTGGTGCTGGGTACTCTTTACGATTGGCGGGCTTAATCTATCTTAGTCAGTAAGAATGCACTTAGTTTGATCATTCAATTTGCTGCTTTGCTTTAGAAAGTGGAACCATTCATCACTTCCGTCTGCTGATGGCTCATCAAGTTTGCATGCTCACATACAAATCTGTATCTGACTTTCTGTCATGTCACGGCTTCTCGTTGCGTTTGGTACTTCCAGATGGTTTGAAATCCATCTATAGAGGGAATTGCAGTTTTCCTAGGAGCGTTCACCCCTTCGTTCGCGAGTCGTCAGTCATACCGGTCTTGTATACCGGTCACTGCAGTTAATCACTTTTCAATTTCATAAACCGGGGCCCTGTCTAGATAGACGGCTTCAAACAAATGCCAGCAAACAAAAGAGATAGACGGCTTCTTCTTTCTCCCTTTCTTCTTTCTCCTCTTCTTCTTTCTCTTCTTATTCTTTTTTGTCATCCGTTGTTGTTTTGGGGGGGGGG
>JAHBMJ010005524.1:0-21485 GCA_018398765.1 Chromera velia | reverse complement strand
GTATATGCAATCAGACCCGTGACTTCTCGCGAATGATGCGCGCGTAGAAGGTGCATACATTAATTATTCACTTTTTTCGGCGTCCCCACCCGGATCGCACAAAAGTGGAATTTTTTGCATGCATTCTTTTTGCTCGATTATTTGACTTACCCAGAAGTGAGAGCATGCCGTCATATTGACCAATCTTGGAGATGGTGATTTCGGTAGAGTCCACCGTCGGTCCCTTAGCAAACAGTACGTGCATAGCAGGACTGTCTCGGCTGTTGGAAGAGAACTTATCATACTAGAACATTCCTAGGGAGTGAGTGAAGAAGAGAGCTACTACTAGGGTATGACGGGGCTGGGCCGTGAGCCTTGAGATCAGGCCCTCGCTTGCCTTTGCTCAGAGAAAAAATGTAAATTTAAAAAAACCTTCTTTTATTTCATTCTTTCTTCTTTTTTGTTTTCATGAAAATGTACCATTTGTGGTTGTTTTCTTCATGAGTTTGCTCCAAAGGGGCATGATCATGCAGTTTGAAGGTTTTATGGACTGTAGGGACAGAACTGGACTACAGTGCAGCACGCAAACGGCGTTAAACATATTTAAACATTGGACAGGTGAAAAACGTTGCTTAAATTGAGAAAAGAGACCCAGAAAGAGACCAAAGTCATGAGACAGTCAGAGATATATAGTCTTTAATTATTCTATTTTTTATTTTTGTCTTTTATCGTATTTTCACTGATATTTCTAGTGACATTTTAAGTTGTTTCGTATAGTAAAAATCAGTGTAGCAAATCTATATCATAAAAAGCTTTTAGGCCTTGACTGAGGCGCCTTTTGGCCGTTAGGAACACTAGAAATCAACCCTGGAAACCTAGCTTTCATAGGGTAAACGGTGCACCTTATTTTGCACCTGTTTTGCACCTGATTTAAGGTGCAAACTTGTTTTTGCACCAGCACCAGCACCTTATGTACCTTTTCTCAGCCTTAGGCTAACTTGTAGTAACCAGGTTTGATTTGATAGATTTGAATTTGATTTGATTTGAGGTTAAGGCTCTAGATTTGCAAATCTAGACAGATTTGAGGTTAAATTTGAGGTTAAACTTTATAGGGTCCCAAACATGTGAGCTCTCATAGTTTTTACAAATAATAACTCACAATTTTATGTTTTTGACTGTCTTTGCAGAAATGATTAAATTTAAAACAACTTTAAAGCATTTTTTAAAAAAATGGTGGAATACTTTATTTTGTTAAGATGTGTTTTTATTTGTTATATTAAAGTTACCTTTGTATTAATTAAAACGGGGGGTCTGGGGGCCAGAGCCCCCCAGGGCCAGAGCCCCCTAGGGCACAGATTTGAGGTTAAAAGTCAGATTTGAGATGGATTTGACTCGACGGATGTAGATTTGATAGAGGTGTCAAAGCAAACCCTATCAGACCTGCAGATTTAATTTGAGGTTAAGCCCAACCTCAAATCAAATCAAATCAAATCAAACCTGGTCACTAGGGCCAAGGTTACTGTTATCGACTGTTATTGGGTAAGGTAAGCCAAAGTCTACAACCGTTTTCACCTTAAAGGTTTAACTTACTCATTTTTGTCTCTAGCCGTCTCCTTGATTTTCTATCGAATGCCATCGAATGCTTGGTAACTATATTTGACTCCCTTTGACTGTTCGTAAAACTTTTTTTATCTCGATTGTGATAGTGATAATAATATAGTGATATAATTAGTGTCCTTAGTAGGTGGAGCACTGTCGTGGTTCTACCAGATTCTGAAGTCACCTTTGTGAACGGCAAAGATACGCCCCATTGCTGAGGTTTCAGAATGCACCATTTTTTTTAAAAATTTGGAACGTTAAATTCCAATATAATACTAATATGATACGATATGATATCTATCCGTAGAATATACTGGGGAAAGCCTTTTATGAGGTTTCGTCTAGGCTACGCTCTAGCTGGGGTTTCGCGCACTAAGGGAACGCTTTACACCAATCCTGTAGGATTACACAATCACTTTTTTCAAAATGTTTTGTTACACATTGTTTTATTACACATTTTAATAGAATTTTGATGAATGAATTAGTAAATACTTTAGTCTGCAGTAATTCAAACTATCACTTTTAGGAATATATTAAGTACACACTTTAGTATGCATTAATATAAACTATTACTTTTAGGAATACATTATTACACACTTTAGTCTATATTAATTCCACGTTTCATCTTTGTTTTCTTCTTCTTCAAGACGGTTTGAAGGTACTGCTTATGGAGCAATGGTGTCGTCAGCAATGTGGCAGTGAGAACTTTTGAGCACTGGAGACAGGGGTAAAAAAAGAGCAGAGACGGGAGCAGGGAGGGTGCTATAAGAGAGACGGTGGATTTGTCTAGAATTATTGCACACTAATTGTTACACACTTTTATGTGTAATAAAAGGGGGGTCAGGGGTAATTGTTATATATTTAACTTTGTGTAACACTACACAATTGGTGTAGAACGCTTTGATTGAGATTTGATTGGGCTATATTTCTAAGCTTTTCTTAGCTCTTCAAATGCTGAATCAGACCACCGTTTACTTATATAAAAGTTTAACTGGAAGGCTGACATGCGATTATATATGCGATCACTAGGTACGTTACGGTTTTACACGGTCTGGTATGTATGCTTATGGTAAAGCTAGACTCTGCATTGCAGATAGCGTTACTATCAGCATACACCACCGTATGTGGGAATTAAAGGAGGCACGAGAGCGCGGAAGAGGATCCGGAGAATTTTATTTTTTGTTTGGCTGGTTTCTAGGCTGGTCTGCAGCTGGCAGATCGAATCGCTGCCTTAGGCTAGCTAAGAGTGGCTCCTATCATACCCTCCCGATAGGACCGAGAATGACGTGGAGTGGCGCTGCATGATCGTTCCATGTCCTTTGTGGGGGACTCCGAGGAGGGCAGGAACTTCAGAAGGAGGAGTATTTGTTGTATGACATTGTATATTCTGTTTCTTGCCGTTTTGTCTCCATTTGTCTGAATGTTGTTGGAAACAAACTTAGAGCTTATCTTCTAGAGATTCAGCACTAAAAGATTACTACACAAAACCGGTTTTAACCTCTAGAGTCTCTTCAGTTGTTAGTAAATTTTTTTAATGCTAGTACCCCTCTGTTCAAACAGAGCAGCAGGGGATGAATCGATCAACAAGTGACTACACTCAACAACAGTATGAAGTAATTGATCGATCGTGCGAATTTGATCAAATTTAGCATGCGGTGGCGCGGCGGCCGCGATCAGCGGCGGAGGGGGAGATACACTGCATAATTAATTAGCTTTTTCACGGAGCGCCCCGTGAAAAAGAACCCCTGCCATTCCTTTGAAGAGGATGCGAACGCATCCATGCAGCATTCAAACACTCTAAAAGATTTCTTCCTCTTTGCCAGGCTGTAGTGACGCAAAGAGGGAAACTGTGTGCATGCGCTCGTTTTTCAATCTCTTTGTGAAGTGCAGGAATGCCTCTCGCACTCTGAGGGACAAACAAGCACTTCAAAGTAATACAATCGTCTTTCTTAACCTTCCAACCATTCGAAGACAACGGATTCGTTCGCACTTCACGCAAAGTACGCAAAGATGCAAGTTCAGATTCTCGAAGTCGATCACGAATGCGGAAAGGGACTTTAAAATTTATGATTGCTTTGCGGAGAACGGAGGTAGGATACCCACGTCGACCGAAACGAGACACAACCTTCACAATTTCCTTTTCAAACACCTCAGACAAAGTGCATCTCTTCAGTTTTCTCTTGAGCTCAGCAGTGACCAGCGCTTCTTTTTGTCGACTGGGATGACAAGACGACCACACAAAATACTGGAAACCAGAGAGGGGCTTGTCATATGGACGCACTTCAATGCGATACAAATCATAATTTGGAGAGGAAGAAAGGGGCACAGCCCAGAGAGCAATGTCGAGAATGATAAATGAAGAGAGAACCAAATCACGTACATGACGAATGACAGGCTCATCAAAGCATAAATGAGTGTCTTTCTTCACTTTAGAAAAGAAAATACGGAGCCATTCCTGCAATTCCCTTTCTGTTCCCGACCAAACCCCAAATAAATCATCAATATACCTCCAGAAGATTTCCAGAGACTCAACAGATAGATTCACTTCAAATATGAGACAGAGACACAGGACAGCGAGCGTAGGACCAGCTGCAGACCCCTGGCTATTGGAAGTCCAGAGAGTTGTTCAAAGAAGTGCTCTTTTCCTTCCTTATCAATGAAAGAGAAATACACACGCAACAAAGCCTTAAAAAGCTCTCTCCAAACCTTGATCTTCAGGCCTACATCTGACTCACATGCAGGTTTGAATCTCTCTGTGAAGTAGTTTACCCCAAATTCTTCCGGCAATAACCCCCTCTTGACAGCCTCCCCTGAGAACAACATTTCAAACACCTGTCTAAGGTCAGCGTGGCTGAGGTTTGTGTACAACGACTGCACATCAGCTAACCAGAGGAGACGGTCTCCAGAAAAGACTTTGCCTTCGAACTGAAGGGCGATTTCAAGCGACCCCAAACAGTTCTGAGCAAAAAAGTTGGCAATCAGATTGAGGGCTTTTGCTACAATTGTGTGAACGAAAGCGAAGGAGCTTGCACAGAGAGGGGTGATGGGTCTTGACGAGACTAGGTTTTTGTACAGTTTGGGGATGATGTAAAATTTCGGGCCTACCTCAACATGACACCCCCCGAGAAACCGACTGGCATACAAATGAAGCTCGGCAGACAAGAACTTCAAATTATTGCAAATCCGGCGCGCCTCTTGGAAATCATCTTCAAAGGGTGAACACCAAAGTTTTCGGTGTGTGCGGCTGTTCAGCAGGTGTTTCCACGCTTGATCATCATATCACCCTGCCCCCATCACAGTCAGACCTAGTATATTCTTATCAGCCCCCCGCACTCGATGGCGGCTACCCAAATGCTCAACCAAGTCAAACATTTTAGGAGAAAAGTTCACATGATGTGGAGAAACAGAAAAACGTCCAAGCAGATCAGACACATCAAAACGAGAGAAGAAGGCTTTCTTCGCTTGCACGGCAGAGCAGCAGCGTTGTGAAGGAAGATACAAAGCAGGAACACCGCTGTTAGCACTCCCTTGGCAAATACACATCCACTCATACCGGCGTACACATTCCTCTAAAGATCTTTGCACTCGCTGACGGATAGAAAAAGTGCTTGCACGAACAGATGCAACGAATTTTGCACCTTTTGAAATCAGAGCACGTTCGGCAGGGGAGAGGGAGTTGACACCAACAAGATGATAAACAGAAGGAAGAAATTTGAAACAAGAGAGACCAGCGTTTTGTCATGAAACTTCTGAGTGGGAATCCCAACCCAGCCCCGTCAACGACGGCGCTTAACCCCACCCCCTCCATTCTTCGACTGGTCATCCCCTCCCTGTACCTTCTCCTGAGGGTACGGGGTGCCAGAACGCTTCACCTCCCCGCGGCGAGCTGCTTTGCGCCCCCTTATGACTTGCCAACCATCAGCGTCGGCCTGGGGATTGTTGTTAAAGCGCACACGCTTCTGAGAAGAGGAAGAGGAGCGAGATGAATGGTTATCGTACTCACGGTTATTCGGTTTCAGATTAGATCGGTGGGAGGAATGGTGGGAAGAGGAGACGGACCTGACAGACACAGATGCAACTGATTCAGATTGATAGCGAGAGTTGCCACCTGACTGCTGTTGCTACTGTTGGCGGTCTCTCTGTCTTTTGAGTTTCCCTCTCCCGTGCCCCCCTGAATTCTTTCGATGCAGTGCCTGCTGTTGGCCTTCATCTCGGTTCTTCAAAATCCTTTTCTTCGGACGAGCAGAAGAATGGGCCGAGGAACGGGAAGAAGAAGAGACAGAGGGCTCACGCTGTTGGTTGAGGGAACGGAGACGGCGGTCCACTTTGGAATCAACAATCTAATGGACAAAGGAACGCATTTCCTCGAGGGTCTGGGGCATTGCCTGTTCAAAGAGCTCATTCTGACCCTTCTGCTGGTTTCGTTCCTTTCGTCTCTTGACGATCGTCTGCTGTGCTTTTGCTATGAAGACGGTAGAATCCTTCTGCCAGAGCAGGAAGGAAAGATGGGTAACAGAGGCAGCGAGGAATTTGACTTTACGGGAGGCTGGCACGCCAGGGACACCAACGAGCTCTTTCAACTCTTCAAAAAGAACTGAAACACAGTCTTGGGCTTACTGCTACTGGGCCTTTCATTCTTCGAGACAGGCGTTATACTTTGCCGTATCCACCTTCTCTTACGCTCTCTTAAAGAGCTCACAGAGAGCAGACGATACCTCTTGGGTTTTCTCTTATGACTCTCTCACACTCTTTGGGAGGAGCTGCAGTATTGACTTGTGGGTCTTCTGCACTAGTCTTCTGCAGGCATTTGTGGAGGCCTTTCAAGGCTTCTCCAATCTCCTTAGGGACCAGGGTCCCGTTGAACGAACACAATGTCCATCTCCTCAGAGCTGCGAGGCTGAGTGGGCTCGTTTCGGATGAGAGGAATAAGATGCTTTAGCCCATCAAAGCAGTGACGGACCAAAGAATAAATACAGCAAGGGAGGGAGGGAGGGAGACTTATAACCCTCCTAGATGAAATCCAGGCACAGGCTTGCCGTTTTGTCTCCGTTTGTCTCTGCCGATGATAAGGGGGGACAGAAGGATTAAAAGGCAGGTTATGTTCTCTAAGACTTAATAATTCTGAGTGACCGTTGATCGCTCTACGATGTTTTGTCTTGAAGTTGATTTCTGAAGGATATTGGAGGTCGATCAAGCTACAGTGAGCGTTTTTCTGACTCAGAGGTGTAACTAGTTTTTCAACGCTATAAGCTTTGGGCCTAAGTTATGAACAATGCATATTATATGCAACAGACTGCCCATAGCTATTGCGGGCCATTCGGTCACAATGGCTGCCGGGTTAAGTCACTTACTTATTTATTTTACTTAAGGTTGGTTGAGCGTAGGGCTAGGCCTAAGGTCTCCGACAACCAGAGATGGATGGCAACCCATGTATGCAGAAGTCAACAGAGAGGGCCGGCTTGAGCCAGCCATAAAAGCATAAGCATGAACCGCCACAACCTCCCTAGCCAGATAGCTAAACAACCACACACTGCTTATATTTACTTCAAATAAGCTTTGATTAACGGGCAGGCTTTTTAAGGCTCACGGTCTAGGATGAAAGAGACCAGCTCCCGAACATATACCTCCTCCTCTTCCACTCCTCTCGCTCCAGCGGCCGGTACCTATTGTGCTCTTGCGACTCTCTCCCCTATTCTAGATCGTTCTTTAACCCTGTCAGAGAGTGATGTAAGCTTCAATTGGTACTGCTCGGTGCGCATGCAGACAGTCAGTGTGTGTACTGCATCATCTACCAGTCTTTTACTCCCAATTGCAGGACATTCAATTTTGTATACAATGGTGCTCACTAGATCCCCCATATTTCGTTCCGCCCTCTACGCACTCTCACAGCAGAGAGCGGAAACGAATGCCGCTCGCCAAAAGAAAATAAGGGAGAGTGTATATGATAACCGTGTGACCCAATCTCCTCCCTATTCTTCGATCTACCCAACAAAAGCATAGCAAAACATTGATGTGATCGATTCTGTGTCTGAAACTGACTGAGATAACTATTGCGGGAGTAAATACCACAGGAGCGAGTGTCTCTCTATTCTCCTATCTGTCTGTCTACTAACCATTTGGACAGCCAATCGAGAGCCTCTCTTTCTCTTGTTGCTTGTCTCAGAGAAGCTTTTGTTAACTTGTCTCTGCCAGTTGTCGAGGGGACAGGCCCGCTGTCTCCGCCGAGAGGAATACTGACGAGGCTGCAGTCCTGCACATTGTTATCAACCTCCCCGGGGAGACCTTGCCAAGCAGTGTAAGTTCCACAAGTAACGCAAACACCTTCGCTTTCCCTTTTTTCAGACACATTTCAAAAGTGCGACTAACCGCCTCATTGCTGTCGAAAATTGCACCCAAATACTTAAACTCCGAACAACGTTGTATGACTTTCCCCCCAAAGAGAAAGACCTTCCTTTCGCCTAAACTCCATTCCTCCCCCATAAATAACGAGTATGACTTTGAGACATTCACAGATAATCCGTTCTTCTGATAGTGCGGGCCCCGGACCCGGGCCCCCGGACGCGGGCCGCGGGCCACGCCGTGGCCCCTAGAACGTACGTACGGTTGCATGGGCCGGGACGTTTAGAAAACCTCTTAATTTCTTTCCGGGGACACTCTCACCGCGCAAATTTGTTCCTCTCAATGCCCCGGAAAGCTGTATCGGCACAGTTCGCGCGATCAGTCTTGTGGCACATACACCTACCTGCCACATCTTTTCGGTCTGACCGTATCTCGTGTCTCTGACTTCTGAATTCTGAATGAAGCCGTTCTGACTCAAATCGCCTCAACCCTGTGCAGACTCGGCTTCACAATAGGTTTCCCAGAGAGTATCCTGGAACTCCGCCCCTCAAGCTGCCTGTTCCAGTAGAAAAAGGGAACGCAAGTTTTTCAGGAAGGATCGGCATTCCTCAATCTTTCGAAAAGGGAGAAGAACATGTCCGGTCCGGCAGGAGAGCCCGCAGCTGCTGCTCCTGAGCAGCCTGCAGCTCCCGCACAGCCCCAGAAGAAGAAGTCCCCCAACCGGCTGATTGTCGAGGAAGCTATCAATGACGATAACTCCGTGGTCTCTCTGTCGCCTCAAAAGATGGAAGAGCTCCAGCTGTTCAAGGGTGACTCTGTTCTGATCAGGGGAAAGAAGCGTCACGACACACTCTGCATCGTCCTTGCTGACAACGACCTCGAAGAAGGGAAGATCCGAATGAACAAGGTTGTCAGGAAGAACCTTCGCCTGCGATTGGGAGGTCGGTGGGCCAGGAGTTTGAAAGAAAAACATACGTGACCCAAATTTTCATTTTTTTTGAATTATTTTCCAAACGGTCTTTGTGCCCCCTTGTTTCTGTTTCCGCTCGAGTTCAGATCTCGCTTCCATTCACGCTTGTGGAGATGTTCCTTACGGCAAGCGCATCCACGTCCTCCCTCTCGACGACACCATCGAAGGTCTCACAGGAAATCTCTTCGAGACGTACCTCAAGCCCTACTTCCTTGAGGCCTACAGACCCGTCAGGAAAGGAGACCTCTTCCTTGTCAGAGGAGGCTTCCGACCCGTGGAGTTCAAGGTAGGCAAAGAGGTCTATCGTTCTTTCCCGATTAAAGTGTCTTGGGGGGGGCTGCTCTGTTCCTTTTTTTTTCTTTTCAGTTGTGTGAACCAGACTGCCGCACGTCTCCACAACTAAAGTGTCTGAGCCCTGAGCACTTGTCTGAGCGAAAAGGGACAAGACCCGTATTTCTGAAAAGCAGCAGCATCGGTATGCGCTCAGTGAGTGAATTCTTTGACCCTTTGGTGAGCTCGGAATTGGCCCAAACTGTCTCGCAGCCGCCTTCCGCAACTGCGTGTACAGAGGTACATTTTGCGTGGACTGCCATGACGCTTGTTCACTTGAAGTAAGTATGTGGATATATCGTGATGTGGTGTGAGAGGGAGCACTTCTCGTCGTCCCCCGACGCGCCTACCGGTCTTCGCATGTGACTGACTACCCGCACTAACATACAATTTTCGGTTAAACTTGTGATTTGTTGCGCGCAGGTTGTGGGCGTCGATCCTGGAGAATTTTGCATTGTGGCACCTGACACGGTCATCCATTGCGAGGTGGGTGGGTTAGCCAGTCGATGATCGGTCGGTCTGACCGTTCTGCCTTCACCTGTTTGCAGTTGACATTTAAATGCTAAGGCAACCGCAGACCGAAGAGGGACGACAACAGGGGAGCTTTCCCTTCTTCTGTTTCCTTTTCTCCTCATAATTGTATCTCTCTCTCTGGTTGGTTACACAGACAGACATTCTGTTGACCTGCCTTTTTGTCTTGTTTGAAGCTGTCTGTCCTACACGCCTGCTTTCATACCGTTCCTTGTCTCAGGCCAGTGCCTCTCTCGTTTTCGTTCCTATGCGCATCTCTGCTGCGCGCTCTATCTGTCTGACTTCCTGTCTGTCTGTCTGTCTGTCTGTCTGTCTGTCTGTCTGCCTATCTGTCTGTTTACATGAAGAAAAAAAGGGAGAAGAAGAAACATACAGTCTTTCTGTCTGGCTGGCTGCAGGGCGAACCCATCAAAAGAGAAGACGAGGAGAAGCTCGACGAGGTTGGGTACGATGACATTGGAGGGTGCAGAAAGCAGATGGCCCAGATCAGAGAGATGATCGAACTTCCCCTCAGACACCCGACTCTCTTCAAGACCCTCGGAGTGAAGCCTCCCAGGGGAGTTCTTCTCTACGGACCTCCCGGCAGTGGAAAGACGTTGATCGCCAAGGCGGTTGCAAACGAGACTGGGGCGTTCTTCTTTCTGATCAACGGTCCGGAAGTGATGTCGAAGATGGCGGGAGAGGCAGAGGCGAATCTTCGGAGGGCATTCGAGGAGGCTGAGAAGAACAGTCCGGCGATCATTTTCATTGACGAGATTGACTCGATTGCTCCGAAGAGAGAGAAGACCAACGGAGAGGTTGAGAGAAGAGTCGTCTCACAGCTCTTGACTCTCATGGACGGTCTGAAGGGAAGAGGGCAGGTGATCGTCATTGGAGCCACAAACAGACCGAATTCCATCGATGCAGCTCTGAGACGCTTCGGTCGGTCTGCTTTCTTTTCTTTCTCGCTCTCTGCGGGCCCCTTTCCGGCTCCCCCCCCCCCTTCTCTCCTCTCTCAGCATCATTTCCCATCTTCCCTTTCCTTTTCTTCATTCTGTTGCTCTAACCCTCGCGGAGAAGGAACCGGGCCATATTGAGAAAGCTGGAACAAGAAACAGGCGGAGCGTTCATGGCCCCTTGGTCAATGCGGCACAACGCTGGCTTCTCCCCCACCAGTCTTCTTTCCTCTATTTTGTGTGCTCCCATAAAAACTAATCCCCGTTCTCCTTTTCTGATGAATGACGTGCATGCAGGTCGTTTCGATCGAGAGATTGACATTGGGGTTCCTGACGACAACGGGCGGCTTGAGATTCTGCGCATCCACACCAGAAACATGAAGTTGGCCCCGAACGTCAAGCTTGAGGAAATTGCTGCCAACACACACGGCTTTGTGGTCAGTCGCCTATCCGTATGGTTCGCATCATGTGCTCGTAGCATGTGTGTTATGGGGGGTAAAGAAGTAGCGTGTCGGTCCGTCGTTGCGGTTTTGTTGTAGTACCCGGCAAAGTCAAAGTGTGCTTGTACACACGTCTCAGCTTGAAGGATGGAGAACAAAAACGGCTCACCCCCCTCCTCTGCAAGTTGTATTGTTCCTCTGCATGAAACTTGTGCGTGCGTGCTTGCAGGGAGCGGATCTTGCTCAGCTGTGCACAGAGGCAGCTCTGAACTGCATTCGTGAGAAGATGGACCTGATCGACCTGGAGGACGAAACGATCGACGCGGAGGTTTTGGACTCCATGGCGGTCACGCAGGAGCACTTCAACACTGCTGCAGGTGGGTCGGTGGGTGGATACATTTGGGTTTGCAGGGTGTATGGGCAGTAGCAGAAGGTTGTTCCCGATCTGACGCACTTCATGCAAATTGATTTAATGCTTCAAAAGCGACAGCTTGCTTTGCTTTCTCTAGGAGGCTCCGCATGAAATGAAATGCTTGCGCACAGCATCCGGGCTACCTTGCGTTTTGGGAGGTGCACTGCTGGTTCTCAGTAGATTCTTGAGGGGGTTGTTTCAAGCTTTTTTTTGCACAGGGAGGGGGGGCGTAGAGGTTTGCTTGGGAGGTCTTTCCCCCTTTTCCGTCAGTTGTTTTCTTCCGTTCGCTTTCGATTTCTCTCTCTTCATTTTTTCAACCAACTGCGTCGACCACCAGGAGAGAACCGGATTGTGTTGGGTTTTTCACCCTGATTCAATGCAGAAGGTGTGTGCCTTCTTCTGCGTCTCTTTGTCTGCATCCCCTTGGCCTCGCTTTCCTTTCTTTTCTTTTTCGATCTCTCTTCCTTTCCTGCCATGCAGGCGTGTGCAATCCTTCAAGTCTACGCGAGACGGTCGTGGAGGTTCCGAATGTGAAGTGGGACGACATCGGTGGACTGGAGGACGTCAAGAGGAACCTTCAGGAAATGATTCTCTACCCCATCGACCATCCAGAAAAATTCGAGAAATTCGGAATGCAGCCCTCCAGAGGCGTGTTGTTCTACGGGCCCCCTGGGTGCGGGAAGACACTCCTGGCAAAGGCCGTCGCCTCCGAGTGCAGGTCGGCAGGAAGGGGGGGAGGGGAAGAGGGGGGGGCAGGGAGGAAAGAAGAAAGGGGACGTGCTGGGGTGCAGAAGTGAAACATGGGAGGGAGGTTGCAGGAAAACAAATACATACAAGGCCTCTCGTTGTTTTTGAATTGAAACCTGAATTCCACTTCGTAAAAACAATCGAAAGCTTCCTCGGCTGAAATGACGTATCCATTCTTCGTTTGCCCTCTCTTTTCCTTCTGTCTCGTCCTTTCTTTCTTTCTTTCTTTTTTTCTTCCTTTCTTCCTTTCTTTTTGCAGCGCAAACTTCGTGTCGATCAAGGGACCGGAGCTCTTGACGATGTGGTTTGGTGAGTCGGAGGCCAACGTCCGTGAGGTCTTTGACAAGGCGCGTTCTGCCGCTCCCTGCGTGCTGTTCTTTGACGAGTTGGACTCGATCGGCACTGCTCGTGGCAGCTCCATGGGGGACGCAGGGGGTGCAGGGGACAGAGTGATGAACCAGCTGCTGACAGAGATTGACGGGGTGGGGGCAAAGAAGAATTTGTTCTTCATTGGGGCAACGAACAGGCCCGAATTGCTCGACGAAGCCCTCCTCCGTCCTGGCCGTCTCGACCAGCTGATCTACATCCCCCTTCCTGACTTCCCCAGCAGAATGTCAATTCTACAGGCCACCCTCCGAAAAAGTCCTGTGGCCCCGAACGTACCGATTTCCTTTGTCGCTCAGAAGACTGAGGGCTTTTCCGGGGCAGATCTTGCGGAGCTCTGCCAAAGATGTGCCAAGGCTGCCATCAGAGATGTGAGTGGGGGGTCCGAATCCTTCCTCTAATTCTTTTATTTAGTTATTTATCTCTTACGAACATATCCGTGAATGTCTCCGTCTTTTTTCATTTCCATTTGACTTGTCACTACCAGTAATGCACGTGCCGTCCGCACTCACTTGTCTGAAAAAGTTGGGGAGAAAAGGCGCACTTCCGTATCTCTCTCTCTCTCTCTCTCTCTCTCTCTCTGTGAGTGTGTGTGTGTGTGTGTGTGTGTGTGTGGTGCGCCAAATTTCGCCTCTCAAATAGGGCATTTTGCTTGCTTCCTAGTGGCCACTTTTATTCACTTGCTTTCCCCTTTCCTTCCTCCTCTTTCCGCTCTGCCTTTTTTTTTTTCTCTTGTGTCTTGCTGCATTCTTGCTCCCGTTCTACCATCGGTTGTTCCTTCTTTGCTTCCTTCGTTGCTCTCCTTCCTTCGGTCTGCCCTTCCTTCCTTCCTTCCTTCCTTCCTTCCTTCCCTCTCTTTCTGTGTAGAAGAGGTAAACGAGAAAACAAAGGAAAGCACTTGTGCAGATTGTCTTGTCTTTTTGTTCGCTCACTCACTTCTTCCCTCCCCCTCCCCCCTCGATCCCCTCAGTCGATTGCCGCTGATGAGCTCCGGAAGGGAGGAGGAGACGAACCGATGGAGGGAGAAGAGGAGGACCCCTGCCCCGAGATCACACGAAAGCACTTCGAGGAAGCGTTCGCGGGGGCGCGCCGGTCGGTGACCATGACGGACCTTGCAAAGTATGACAACTTCCGCATGAAGTTCGACCCGATCTACAAGAACTCCCAGACGGCGGACGGAGGCCTCGTCTTTGACTGGCCCGATGAAACCGCTCAGGTATGTAGGTCCATTGAATTTGAATGAGAGGGGGGATGGAGTAGCGGTTTTTATTCGACGATGGATGGATGGATGAACGCCATCAAGTGGTCTGCTCGAATCGAAAAGTAACTAAGGATTCATGGTGGTAGTGTCGGGGCTCTCTCTTTTTTCTTTCTCTCCCTCATGTGTGTGTGTTTGTTTCTTCCATGCTTTGGAATCAGTGCTCCTCCTTCCTCAACGGCACTTTTGCACTCTGCTATCTCTTGTCTTGGCTTGTCTGTGAGGCCGCTGTTTGATCTCTCTGTCACAGACAATCAATTAATGAGGCTGGCGCCGCTCCTTTCTAAATGACCCTCATTTGCCCTGCTGCATGTCCTCTGTCCCTCCCCTCCCTGTTGCTTTCTTTGCAGTTCGGGCAGACACAGGACGAGGGAGATGATCTGTACTCCTGAGGTGTCTGTTTGTCTGTCTGTTTCGATGGAGGGAATGAGTCTCGAAGAGACTAGACGAGGAGAGAAGAGAAGACAGGCATGAAAGGGGAAAAGTAACAACATAGAAAGAAACAGAGAGGGAAGGGAAGGGAGGTAGGGAGCTGAACTTGGAATCCAAGCAGGGGGCTGGGTCGGTTGGTTGGGACAGACAAGAAGGGTACGCGCATGCAGCTGCACGGAACGGGAGCTCAAGGTGCATGTGCTTTCCTTCTTCTTTCCCTCTTCCTTTTCTTTCGGGGACGTATTCTTCCTTCCTTCCTTCCACCAGTTTTGTGAGAGTGAGTGAGTGAGTGAGGCCTTAATTGTGGTGGTGTACATGCAGTGGAGTCTGCAAGAAGGAAGTTAGAACCAACCGGGCAGAAGGGGAAAGATCGCGAATTTCAATTTATGAATGGCACCGATCGAGCCTCTGGGCTGCTCACATGCGCAGCAAGCTCTTGAAGGTGTTCCGAAATTCGCACTTTGTGGGTTGAATCGAATCATCGAACACCACACTTCTTTTTTTTTTTTTTTTTTCTATTTTTACTCACCCGCTCACACAAGTAGGCAATGAGGGACGGGGGGGGCGGGGGGGAAACCTTTTGCTTCTCTAGAACAGACAGAGGGCAAGAGAGTGAGTAGATTTAACTTGATTGATCCTTTCTTTTTCTCGTACGTCTCCACTGTCTTCCCTGGGCGGTCGGTAACTCTTTTTGCCACGAGAGTTCTTCTCTTTCTCCGGCTGGAACTCGAACTCGAAGTGGGGTGGGTGCATGGAAAGGAAACAGGGGCCAGACAGAGGGCACGAACGTTGAGATCATGGTTGGCATGCAGGCGTCTACTGACGCATTGGCGGGAACGTGTAAAAAGAAATAACTGTGAGCACGGAACGAATTAAGTTCTTGTAGGTGTGACTGCCTGCGCGTGGCTTGTCGGCCTCCGTCCTGAGGGAAAACGGGGTGGGTGGGGTGGCACTTGCGGATTCGGTTTTTCCCACATACTCAACGTTTGTCTGTGTTCGCGTGACTGGATGCGGGGGAGTGGCGGGACGGGGAGGGAGGGTGTGACGAGATGCTTGCTGCCTCTTTTGTGGTCTCAGTATAGAACGAGGAAGGCAAAAAGGAATCTGGTGGTTCGCACCAATGCATGCAGCGCGGGAGAGAGTGTTTCGCATGTCTACCAGTATTCCTGTTTTTCTGCCTTTCACGGAGATCGAAAACCTCAGAAAAATTTTCTTAAATTTTCTCAGTTTGCTACACCATCATAATCCTGAATCTAGTCCTGAATGATTTTATATATCGGCCGTCTGATGATATGTTAGTTAGTTACAGGATCATGTCAAGATGTCTATAACCGTGACCCGGGAATTAACCCCAGTTACTATATATACATACATATATACTCATTCATTCATTCATTCATATATATATATATATATATATATAGCTCTAGCAAAGCCAACTTCATTCATTCATTCATTCATATGCAACTAGGCGTGGACTTTAGTTAGTTTAGTTCTTTAGTTAGTTCATACTTCCTCAGAAAACTAAACTAACTAACTAAATTATGAACTAAACTAGTTATACGTGGCCTTTAGTTTAGTTTAGTTTGATGTGTTAAACTATAAAAATTTTGATTACTCATTGTCTGCTAGCATTGTCTGACTTAGTCTGAGTCTGAGTTAATTTGTCATATACTAGGTCATATAGAACTTTAAACATTTTATGAGACTCGAGATCACAATGATGTCATTTATTGTTATCAGTGACACTAGCAATAACATGCTGGGAGGGGGGGGGGTACAAACGTTACTTAAATCTTAGGGTCAAACTATATTCATTCATTAAATTTACCATTAAAACTGTTTAGTTAGTTTAGTTAGTTAGTTCTCCATGAGGTCATAAACTAAACTAACTAACTAACTAACTACTAACTAACTAAAGTCTACGCCTAGAGATACAAAGTAATTTTTATTAGTGAATTGAATTTATACATGTAACCAGTTGGTACGGTAGTAACCAATCCGTCTAGGCTGGAATTAGCTAGAATCCAATGCTAGATCCAATGGTTACAAATAATTGATCACCAATTTTTGATAACAAACAGTCTCAATCATTGATAAAACAAGGCTAAAACAAAGTAAGTCGCATTGCTGAAATCAAAACATCTGACCTATGCCTCATTTTCTAGCTCATTTTCTCTAGTCTTTAATACTAAATATTCCCACAAAGGAATATCGTGATATCGATCGCTTCATATCTTAACTAATTCCATCATATTTCTATAATAACTTGTAGCGTGAGTCCGTTTTTTGTTTTTCATGAAAAATGAATCAGAATTTAAAACTTATAGAGAAGTCAATGCAAGAAAATTAAATTGAAGAAATGGTTCACAACATGCTACAGTGATGTACATGTAAGGAATGCGAAAGACGTTCATGCACACCCCACAACAGAAAGAATGGCTTGAAAATGACTTGAAAGAAACGTCTGGGACGACTGCATGGTTGTTTGAGTGAGTTGACCGATCCACACGCTGCCGACAGGAATCATGGAAGTGCACAACATGTGATCAACGGAAACGAGAAAAAGAACCTCGAGGACCACCTTGCAAAAGGAAGTAGCGACTGCAGTAGAGATGTGAGTGATCAAAAGAAAGCTGCATGCCTCCAACTGTCCTTTTTCCTCTGTTTGTGTCTGCATGACCCAACGCCTGAAGGACCGTCAATGCCGTTGACGGTTCCCAGGGGCCCCCGTTCCCCCAAGTCTGCATTGTCTGTTGGTTCTTTCTTTCTTTCCTTCCTGAGGAGGCAGGCAAAAAGTTGATATCTGTTTCTCTCTCAGTACCCACCCACACCTTTTGATGTTGACTGCGTGTGGCGTCATCGTCGTGCCTCTTCATGCATGCCGTTGGCTTACGAACGAAGGAGGGAGTTCGAACAGACGCAGCTAAGACCTTCACAGCAAAAGCGGCCTGATTGGGCCCCTTCTAAAAGAAAGGAAAGGACGTCCGACGCGAACCAGAGAACTGATTCCCGTCTGGCGAAACAGGAAACGGAGCTAGGGGGATCGATGCAATGAACGAATGGGAGGAATGAGATGAAAATGTAAAAGGTGGACGCGACGAAGGGGAGGAGCGCAAGCGACACGATTAGGGGCTGATACGGCGACATCCCAAAAAGACAGAGGCGAGATGTTCGATCGATCGATGGATCGAAAGAAGCCCCTCGTGGGGGGCGAGACCAAACAATAAGAGAGAGACGGTGCCTTGCTCCCTTCATGGCAATTTATTCAGACTGCGAAATGAAGAGTGGATGAAGGACTTCAAGTTCAGTTGTGAGTCGCTCACTCACTCATGCATGATGCAGGAAGGGCCTAGCTGCAGCCTTCTTTCTCGATCGTCCTTTCAGACATCAAATGAAGAAAGGTTCGTCAGTCAGTCAGTCAGTCCGTTTGCAAAAGTTTCTTTCGCATCCATTTCTGCAGTTTCTTGACTCATGATCTCTTTTTTGTCAGTCTCTCGCGAAGATTCTCCTTTCCTTTTGTCATCCCGGCCTGGCCCTTAGTGAAGAAGAAAAAGGCCACAGAACAGAGGACGGCCGGTGTCCTTCTGTGAATTGATCAATTAAGCAAACAACAGGAATTATCTGAGTCACGTGGAGGGTTTGCAGGTCTTTGCCTCTCCTCCCTCCTAATGCAGTCACAACGAAAACGCCGCACTGCAAACAAAACAAAAAGAACAAAATCAAAAAGATCCAACAAGAAAACCCGGCCAAAACAAAACAAAGAAAATCAGACACCGACAAGTCACGAAAAAACATGCCCAAAGTACTTTCATTGATGAAGGTTGACCTCCTCGTCCATTCTTGTCCGGCAAACATTTTTTCAGAGGGTCCATCTCGCGAGGACGGAAAGTAAGGAATTCTACAAAGACACCCATATTTCTTCACCCCCGTGACTGCACCAGCAACAACACAAACAAACCTAAAAAGACACGAGGACAAGGGTAGAGAGAACCCCGTTTTCCTCAACTTAAACCAGTCAGTCCATTCCACCAAAAACGAAACAAAACAAAACGAAACAAAATCGAAGACAAACCAAGAGAAGGACAAGGATGCTCTTTTCAGCTACCTTTTTCTCCTCCTGTCGTCTCTCGGGACTCCTGCCCGATTCCCGCTTCGACAAGATCTTACAAGAAAGAACAAATCAACGAATCGGCAAAACAGACGCATACGCACGCACACATGTGTAGGTACACTCACGCCCCTCCAGGATGGCCTCCTCCGCATGATGCACGCTTGATTGACCCCTGACCTCCTGCCTGCCTGCCATGCTGATCACCGCTTTTCGATATTCCCGAATGGCAAAAGAAGGAAGGAAAATGTCATCAGCCAGGCCTCACTCACGAAACAAGAATTTTGCAGACTCGACACACAAACAGAACGACGTCACGTCAAAAAGACGCACAAAAAAGACGATTGCAGGCACAGTGAAAGAAGAAAAGGAAGATAAAGATAATCGTCACCAAATTGGGACGCGCAATTTGGACGCTGGGATAGGGAGAAGGGGGGGGAAACGAAAAACAGAAGGGAAGCTGGAAAGAAAACCAGCAAGCCACAAAGATGGAAGGAATCAACGGAGCATGCATGAAAAAAACAACCACGTCAATGACCCCCAAGGACGGGGGTGCACATGCGCACATTCATTTCTCGATTTTTTCACTCAATTCATTTATTTACTCATTCATTCATTCATTCATTCACAGAAAGAAAGATCAAAGTAATTAAAGTGGGTGCGAAAGAAAAGATGAAAGAGAGAAACGGGAAGAGAAGTGAAACAGCGAAGACTCAAAAAACGCAAACGGTACTAGTATCTGCGGGCCTTCTTGGATTCAAAAAGACGTCCAAACCCCCAGACACACACACACACACACACACGTATATATGGACACACACACACACGAGAGACAGAAAGACAGAGACAGAGACAGAGAGGAGACAAAGGGCTTGCACAGAAAGGGCAATAATCAATCATGCAATCCGTGGACGGACGAACGAACGAAGAGACGAATTTGATCTCAACTTCAGACAGAAAAGGCACCAGCCAACTTTTCATTTCCTCTGACGTGTCCACAACAGCGCTTTCTTTGGAGCCATCCATTTCTGTTTCTTTTTCGTTCTACTTCTTCATCACCGATTTTCCTAGCTCCTCACTGCAACTGCTTGCCGCAAGTGAAAAACGAAACACGGACTTTTTTGTGTATAACGAAGAAGAAAGTCGAGTAAAAGCAAGGGAAAGAAAGACCAAACGTTGTACACAGAGACAGAACAACTTTTCTTGCAAGATTAGCAGACGACTCAAAAGTTAGGTTTGAAATCTTCTAGAGCATCCCTCCCAAGTTGACCCAACAGATATCGATCGACGCCCCCCGATTCATTTAAATTTTTTCCCTTGTCTTCACTTGAGGTTTGTTGCCTCCGTCAGTGGGAGCAGGACAGACAGAGGAGACAGAAGAGAAGAAAAGAAAATCGACCGAGGAGAAGGAAGCCTGCTGATTGGATTGATAGACGGAGAGAAAAGAAGGTCAGAATACTTCGAGAGGAGAAAGTTAGAAGCCAAAGCTTGCAGAAGAGAAGAAACGAAGGAATGTGCGAAGAATTTGCTCTTCAAAAGACAAGAGACAAAATCCGTCGGTTTGCTCAACAAGAGACGCATTGTAGACTTTTCTGCTCGTTCGCCTATTCAATTTCTCTTCTTCAGAGCAACCGGCATCGCACAGGTAGACGGGGCAGGCAGAAGAAGGAGAGGGGGAAGAAGAAAAGGTCAAGGACAAGACAGGCAAGGAAGGAAGGAAGCGGGCAGACTTAAAAAGACACACAAGAGCCGTGACAGAAGAGGCTCTATCGAACAGAAACGCTTTCCTTTCTTCCCTCACTCCTTTTTGCGCCTGATTTCGAAGGCGCGCCTTTCTCTCACTCTGCCCACATACATCATTCCATTCCCAGAACATTGAAGACAACACAAAGAAAGACGATAATAAAAGGAAATTTTCACCGGTAAATCAGTCTACCGGTCTTCTCATCTGTTGGCCACCCGTCCTCCCTCACCCGCCTGCCTTTTCATCCTCCCATCTCCACTTCTTTTTCGGTCAAAATTTGCGGCATCCGAGCTGACCGCGATGACGTGCTTTCAACACATGGGAGAAAAGTGTGATTCACTTCTTTCG
This sequence comes from Chromera velia, assembly GCA_018398765.1. Lineage (NCBI taxonomy): Eukaryota > Chromeraceae > Chromera > Chromera velia. The sequence goes on along the minus strand of JAHBMJ010005524.1, from coordinate 926 downwards.
CCTGTCACTCCTGCTTTACCTCCTTTCCCCCTGCGTCTCTCTTCCCACGATGCTCTCTCTCTGCGAACGAACGGAGTGACAAGACAACCAGAGCCGAGCCATCCCTCCACAGAAAGAAAGATACAAGCGATGCACCGGAGTAGAGAAACTTCTGCGTGCAAACAAGAAGCACCGATCCCGTAAATGCAGTTTTCAGCAGGGAGAAGAGTTTTTAAGAAGTTGGTGCATTCAGTTGTACACTGGGGTATCATCCACTGCGTACTGCGAGAGGCGGGCAGTCTCCTTCACGCCTCTCCAGATCAAGTTGGCTCCCCCAGTTGCAGAATCCGAACGGCCGCGTCCCCCTTTCGCGAGACGGTTGAACTTCTCTGCGCGCGCCTGGTGGAATCTTTCGCTCATCCTCTTCAGCCGCTCCGCCACCTCGCTGGTGTGGTAGTGGGGGACACTGAGCTTCACCTGAAAAAAAAAAAGAGGTCAGAAAGACTTAGTGTGCAAATCTGCTGAGAAAGACAGGGAGGCAGCAGGTAAAAGAGAACATTGCACTTTTTTTAGTGTCAGGAAAGTTTGGGGGAATAGGCGGAAAGAAGCTGCGTGTTTTGGTTGAGTCAGAGTGAATTCCGCCTTCCGAGAAGCGCTCCAGAAAAAACGAGAAGAGAAACAATCACAGACAAAGAGAAAGGGAAAATGGGGATATCTTTCAACACGCTTCTGCACCCCCCCTGTTCCGCTTCCCTCCCTTGATCTCTCTGTCTTTATGGTGGTACCTACAGGCCTCAAAATTGCAACAACTAGAAATACCAGAAAGAAAAAAGAAACACAATCGCAGTCAGTACGAAAATCACAAAGCAGCAACGGAAGCGTGGGTGTTTCGTTAATTGCATGTCTATGCGGCATGCGCGGCCTCTCGTCCCCCCCCCCCCTTACAC